>OU342743.1:236729205-237034037 GCA_910589775.1 Avena eriantha
AGACCTATTCGGATCCAACCTGATACTTACACCAACATACCCATCCTGACATTCCCCCTCGAGACCAAACGAGGAAGTCCAGCCGAGGAAACTCACACGGTTGGCAATTTTATTTAATCTTTCCAAGGCAGTTATCCCACTTACTAGTCTTCGCACATACAAGTCAAATTATAACAGTAAACTTTAGTTATAGTTGTCTATGATCGAGAAACTGTGCTCCAAGTCGTCCATAACCGTGGACACGGCTTTTCGAAAAGATTTAACCCTGCAGGGGTGCACCAAAGTATCCACACGCACTTCGACCCTTTTTGCCAGATCAATTAACATACACCCATCGGTATGTCGGCGGGGCCTAAGTCATGACGTTTCCCAGACCCAAAGCAAGTACATGGGGGGCACCCCACTAAGCTACCCGCAACGAAGTCGGCCGGCTCCGAAACGGACCCAGGGTTTGCGACGGCGGCTGTAAACGACTGGGAACCCGAAAAGTGTGACTGGGCTTGTCGATACCGCGAAAACGTGGCGCGATCCAGAACAGTACAGGTGCTCCACGCACAAATTAAATAAAGCAGTAAACATGGCATAAGTACAGAATAGTAATAAAGCCCCAAACTACTTGTGGCCCCCGGTACAGTACTTTGAAATCGGTAGTAAGCCGATGGGGGTGCCCACACACCCCACCCGTGGTTAGCGCGCTCGATCTCGGAACAGGTGTCAAGAACTCGGGTCCTAGGGGACACTAGTGAGCGGTTAAGAACCAAATAATTACTATTACCCACCGGTGCCTCTGCATTAATCTACCAACCACATTAATTAACAAACTGTAATTAGAATCCTGATCAGCTCCACCATTAAACATCTGCCAACCTCTCCACAACTATGGAACATCGACATCGCGAAGCAACACCTGAGCAAGCAACTACGACTCGCGGGGCAACTGTTTAACAAGCAACAGGTAATAGGAGGTGTCCAAGGCTATATATTGGCTGCAGGAATATAACTGGTACGAAACACTAAAGCATTGCGACACGGATAACAATAGATCAATAGGAGGAAGTAAAGACTATAAATGCAAAATAGGTAGAAAGAGGGAGAATGCTCGCCTGGGAAAACACTGCCGAAGGATCATATCCGGAGAACTTGTCGATACTCGCATGAACTCATCGGCCTAATCCGCGAAGAAGCAAACACTAGCACAAACACCGGATGCACTATTTAATACTACGGCAAAAGATCCGGCATGATTATAATATGATGCAGAGATGAACAATTTAATATGTGACTGTCGATAATGTTATATTATAAAATTAATGGGGATCTCGGATAGGGAATCACATTTAGGGTTCGGCGAACTTGGGCTCCGAGGGGTTCGGGGTTCGACAGGGTTCGACGGGGCGGAAACGGCTCGACGGGATCGGTCTCGGACAACGAAAGTAGATCTTGTCGCATCCGGGAAGAAGGACTTGGTTTGGCGTCGGGGGCGCATCGGTTTCGCCCGGGTCGGTGTCGATCTTGTCGTTGCGAAGATCTTGTCGGGTCCACGCCATCGAGTCGATCTTGGCATCGGGGATGAAGTACTTGGCGTATCCGAGATGAAGCGCTTGTCGTTCCGTGTGGCGATCTTGGCGTCCGAGCGACGATCTTGTCGCATCCGCGGTCATCGGGTCATGTCGTCGGTCTTGTCGTTTCACAGCGGAGATCTTGTCGTCGGCGCGCTCAAGGTCTCGGGTTCGGCGCCGATGGTTCATCACTGTCAATCTTGGCGTCATCAACTCCGGGAAGGAGATCATGGAGCGGCGCCAGGTTCGGTCTTCGGGTACCGTGGGTTCTCGGCATGGTTCTCTCGGCTACTCGTGGGTACCGAAAACTTGTCGAAGATCTTGTCAACAGGGGGGCCTTGCCGAACACTGTTCTTGGCTTGCGTGGAGGGAACACTTGAGCGACCTCGCTGTCATCTTCTACTAGACCTACACCTGCAGTAACAAAACAGGCAGAGGCAGCCGACGGGGGCCTGCACGGGCAAGCAGAGGCAGAGGCCGGTCTCGGGCAAGGACGCTCGGGCACGGGCGCGCGGGGCCGGCGCAGGCAAGACAACGGCCAGGAAGGGCCGCGGCCAAGCGACGACGGCGGAGGCGACCTGGGCAGCGGGCCTTCAGATCTTGGCGGCGGGGTGGCTCCTGACGGCGGCGAGGTGCGCCTCTGGCCGGAGGAGAGCAGGGACCCGGTGAGGCGGAAGGTGGAGGTCGGTGGCGGCGATACGGAGGACGGGGTGGCGGCGGCCGGAGAAGGGTCGATGGGGAAGATCGCGGCGAGGCCGGCGGCTGGCGGGACCTTGAGCTCCTGGCGACGGCGGAGGAGCTCGCTGGCGAGCGAGAGGAGGAGGCCGTCGTGGGGATCGCGGGGGAGGGCGATGGGCGACGAGGAGGGGGTACGAAGGCGCGGACGACGACCGGCGATGAGGGCGACCGGCGGCGCGTCAGCGGGCCTGAGGTGGACGCGGTCGCCGCAGAGGGAAGGAGGCGAGGCGGCTCCGTCGATGGGGCTCGAGGGGCGCGGTCACGGGGCGTCGGGGATGGCGACGGGCGGGTGTTGGAGGGAGAGAGGGAGTGGTGGGGAACGTGCGGGAGGACCAGGGGGTGGGGCCAGGAGCGGGGAGGACCACGTGGTTGGTCGGGAGGCGCAGGGGGTTTGTCGGGAGCGGGCTCGCGCGCGCGGGGCGTGGGCGGGAAAAACGGTCGGCGGCGGTGGGGTGGGTTCAGGCGGGATAGGGAATGGGCGGGAGATGAGGTGGCGATGGGGTGGCTGTGTGAGGTGGAGGGAAAAAAGAGTGGGGCTGGTGAGGTGGCGAGCACCGATTGGTGCAGGTGAGGTGGAGGGGGCTGGGTAGGAAATAGGGGTAGGGTATCTAGTAGAAAAGGGTTTGGGTGTTTTCTAGGATAGGTAGGATTTTTATCTGGAGGTGGCCGATTGGGCTCTCGGGCCGGGCTAGCTGCCTCCCAAAAATAAAAGAAATATTTTTATTATTTGAAACGGGGCTTTTGAAATCCGTTGGTAGACAAAGCAAAATATTCCGGACAGAACCGGGTTTTATAGTTTGAATAAAAGACGAGGCGTTTAGAAAACAAAAATAGACTTTTCAAAAATAGTTTTATGCAAACAAATGCAAGATGACATGACGATGCTCAAATGCAACGTGGCATGATGACATGAGCATGCGGTCATGATGATGCAATGCACAAAAACAACGCGATTTTCTAGTAGTGGTTTTTGCGGGGCGCCACAGAGGAGGTGAGGTTTGCTTATCCCTAACAAGTTGCTCAACGAGTTGACGCAACTGTTGGATTTTGTTGCCCAAGGTAGAGCTCAAGCTTGTTTCCAACTTCTTGAGGTATACCATGGTCACCGAATGGCTAGCCTCACTTTCTCCCTCCTCTGGATTGCCCATAATCTCTTAGGCGGTTAAGCCCGAATAAAGAGCCGAGGCTCTGATACCAATTGAAAGGATCGTATGGGAACCTAGAGGGGGGGGGGGGGTGAATAGGTGCTACTTCAAATTTTACTCTTTTTCAATCTAGGGTTTGACATGAAAGGTAAATTCTTTAGATTATGCAACTATGGTGAATTTACTTATATGACAAACAAGCACAAACTAAGCAATAACTAGATAAATAAAGTGCGGTAAAGGATAGAAGTAACCAAAGTGGAGCACACGGAGACACAAGGATTTGTTTCCCGTAGTTTCTTTCTTTTGAGGGGAAGTACGTCTACGTTTGGAGGGGGGGGGGGTGGTTTCAAACCACCAACGCCATGAGAGGCCTCTCTTGTTCTCCGATGAACCTCACCCCAATGGGTTCGATTCACCCCTTCCACTATACGGCTACCTTCGAGGTGGATGCCGACACCTTTACAACGAGTTCGGGGCACACATCCACAGCTTAATTGGAGGCTCCCAAGTACAAGCTAGCTGTCAAACAATCAAAGACAAGCTAGTAAGAGCCAAATCACAAGCTAGGGTTTCCAATGAAACACTAGAGCAAGGGACCCTCAAGTGAATGAGGGGGAAATGAAGATCTCTCTTGGTGAAGATGTAGATCAAGGCCTCCTCCTTCGATTCTCCAAAGATCAATGACTTTGGATGGTTGAGTGAGGAGATCTTGTGGATTTGGTGGCTCTAATGGTGCTGGAGTTCTTGAGATGGACGAGCAGCTTCCAAGGTAGAAGAAGGGGCCTTTATATAGGCCCCCTGGAAATGGAGCCGTTTGGAAGCCACTTGCCCCGGACAGTCCGGCCATAACCAGCCGGACAGTCCGGCCCAGCCGGACACTCCGGGTGAGACCAGCCGGACACTCCGGTCTGGCCAAGTTTCCGGCCAGAATCCGGGAAGTGTCCGAAAACCTGTTCTGAGTGTCCGGAGAAGTTGCCCACTTCTCATGGGCGGATAGTCCGGTTGAATCCCACCGGACAGTCCGGCCTAGCCGGACACTCCGGCCTGGATCAGCCGGATAGTCCGGCTGGGACATATCCCTTGCAAAGACCTGACCCAGGGAAGCTCTTTTTCCTTTATTGCACCATACATGGGGACAACTGGAATCTCCTGAAACATTTAACAGATGATTAAACTTATCTAAGTGTTGAACATCACAATAATAGTAAGGGCATAAATGCCCTTTCAGAAGCTTCAAGAAATCACCAGGGATCTCTTCCGATATGTGGGGAAAAGAGTGGATTTTTAGGGGAACTAGTAGATCAGGAGAGGGGCGATCGATTCTGGCTAGAGGGAGGAGTTGGGGCGGCCAGAGTGGTTGGGAGCGGTGGACGGCGACGGAGGTCGGGGCAGAGAGAGAGGGGGCCGGGTATACTAGGCCTTTTCGTGCTTGTTGGAGCAACAAGGGCTGGCCAGCTGCAGCAGGAGCAGCTCAGGTCAGATTGGTTTGATGGTGTTGTTGCACAAAACCCAGAATCAAAAAGGTAGTTGCAGCTGACCACATGTCTTGACCTAATTCCTTGCATCTAAGCCAGATAAAGGATTTAGAGACTTAATAATCTATCTGACATGTATTTTTATATCGTCTACCATAAGGGGCTGTATAATTATACAATCTACCAGAATTATACAACAAATTTAAAATTTGAGTAGCATAACGACAGAAAATTTAGAGATTATGCACATCAAATATACACAATGGAATATTTGGACATCAATATACAAGACATACTACATAATGGTATATAATAGAGACCATCAGCATCTAACAATATTGTGAATTTAGTCTCGAGCGAGTTTACATGTTGGAATTTAGTCTCACAACACTTGACAAATAACAATCAAAGTGTGTCCTCTATGATATACCAATATGTATTCTGCCGCGGTGTATATTGATGTTCAGTTAGGTGTTTATATTTTGATGTGCATAATCTCTAAAAAAATACTGTTATGCTGCCAAAAAACTTAGTTTGCCGTGTAATTCTGGTATATGGTATAATTATACAGCTCCACATGGTATACAGTATAAAAATACAGGCCAAATAGACTATCAAGTCCCTAAATCCTCTAGCTGGGCTAGCTGTAATGAATTAGACCAAAACCTGTGGTCGCCTGCAACTACTATTTTGATTCTGGGTTTTGTGCAACGACGATACCAAAACTTGGTGTGACGTGCAATTTTCTCCTCCGTTGTTTACGACGACTGGGGAGCCAGACACCACCAAGTGAACTGATTTTGGCTGCTAACGATAAAAAGTGTGTAAGTGATTTTGGCCAGGAGTCACGCGACAAAGAGCGTGATGAGGTGGACACGCGTGGTAGTTGGAGTCGAGAACCTGCGTGAGTTCCTCGGTGAAATCCGCCGCGTCGGCGCGCACGCTCGCGGTGTGAATCGCAGCACGAACTCTCAGTTCCATGAAAGAAAGAAGAAGCGCCATGGCGCGCGTGATCTGCCATTTGTTCACCTTTTCTGTAAGACGGCGCGCGTGATCTACATAGCTTGCAAAGACAGAGATGAGTGAGAGCTTAGCTTGAGCTCAAGATTGGCCTCTTGTGCCACTGGCGCATCACGAGAGAGCGGAGCCGTGCTGCACACAACACACATGATGTGCCACGCATGTACCACATGGCAGATCTTGTTCCTTACCGGCCTTTTCCAGCTCGGGATCAGGCCTATCTGTCCGTGCTCAACAACTATATACAAGAGAATAAAAAAGACACGAGAATTATCTCATCTTGAGCTTGATGGGTGGATTACAATGCTAAAGCTTGCACCACACAAAGTCGATGTCAGTTGCGCGTAACACCAAGATTAATGTTTCCACGCAATACACGTAGCAACATACTCCCTCCGCTCCAAATTAGTTGATGCGGTTTTGGTCAGATTTGGTCTAGATATGCATCGTATGTAAACACGCGATGCACTTTCTATCGAACTAATTTCAGAATTACATGCCGTTTCTTGATTTCGTTTTTTCATTCCCGGCGTGCATGACAGAAGAGAAAATGTGACATTTTGTTTCGGTTCAGGATTGGCCTTTTCTATACTGTCTACAAAGTTCAAACGGCAGATATTGTTCCTTACTGAGCTTTTACAGCTAGGAGCGACCGAGCTAGGCCAAATCTTTTGCGCTGAACTACAAGAGGAAAACAGACACAAGAAATGTCTCATCTTGAGCTTGATGGTGGATTACAGTGCTAATAAAGCATAACACCAAGGTTAATGCTTCCTTGCACGCAGCAACATACGCTTACACGTCGTGTTCCACTTTCTGTTCTGTTGAACTAATTTTGGAATTACATGCCGTTTCATGATTTTCCCCCTTTGACAGCACGCATCACAGAAGACAAAATGTCTCATTTTGTTTCGGTTCAAGACTGGAATATTTTACCCACTAGGACCGGCACGGCACAAGAGAGTGAACGCCACACAGGTCGCCTTCGTAACAACATACAAGGCACATGTACAACGGACCAAAATTCACAGGGCAGATTTGTTTTGTAGTAGGTGTGCTTTTCTAACTTCAGGTGAGGTGTCTCCGGTGCTCGGTGGTCATCTAAATACCGAAAAATGCAAAATTCTTTTGCACTCATCCAACATATGGATAAATATTGCCCATAACGATAGAGCTTTTCTTTTTGCGACCCGTGTCAGCCTTGAGCTTGGTACGACAACAAAACGATTTTTTACGCATCGCCTAATTTTGACATCCTCGTATCAATATGATTAATGCTATTTTTACATAACATCAACCATGTACTATTTACCTAAATTCTTTTGAATTTCAAACGCAATAAATTGTGATGCACTACAAAAATAAATTATGTCTTCCATATTATGCGCTAGGAAATTCATGGCGACTTGTTGGCTTTTCATAGTTCTCAATACAAGGTCCCAACCATAAATCTTCATTTTGATATATGGAAAGAAACACATAACATAAAGGAAAATCTGACCCCTTATGTTCATTGGATTTGGAAGATGTAGGAACGGCGAAACAATAGTAATAGCAATACGAATTGCACATGTAGAACAAAGAATTATGGCACATTATACTTTAGCAATACCATATAGGATGATTGATGTTGTGGGGGAGAGAGAAAAAAAATGTCTTCTCTTAACCAAGAGATGATCTCTTAGAAACAATCTCTATCACCACATATTTAGGATATCTAGTTATTAAAGATAAGATTGAAAAATAACCTATTGCATATCATGTTTTATTGTTATATCTAGATTACTTGGAAAATTAAGATAAGACGGTCTTATCAACCATTATACACGCCGTTAGGAATACAAAACGGTGCGTAAACATGAGGGTCTGGTTAACAATTATAGGAACAAACACCATCCTACTAAACATTGCTAAATCAAGTTCAAAACATAACAACTGAAAGTATAATTAAACCCATCAGGCCACTGAAGACCTCCATCTCGCAATTTTCATGTGTATAAATATTACGGAGAGGTCAGGGTGGAGTCCATTTTTTCTTCTGTTTTGACTTTGAACCAAGGGCTTCACTGGTTCGTAGAAAAGATGGAGCAAAATCATATTATTTTATCTTTTTGCACACTACTCATCCATTTGGTTAATAAAAAGATGAACATTAATGTTTTCGTATTAGTTTGAAAGGATTTTTTTTGTTATCAGTTTCAAAAACTAGATGAAATTAGAGAACAACATGTTTTTTAATCTCAATAGAGAACAATTTTCTTTCAATTTCAAAGGATTTGTTTTCCACTTTTTGTAGGAAATGGAAACTAAAGAACACAATCTTTTTTATTCAAAGGAATAAATCAGTTAGCACATTCGCCCACTTGTTATCCATAATTCCAGATCTGGGAGGAATTAATGTCTCAATATTTGTGCAATAAATGAATGAATAAATTAATAGTATCTCCTGAAATTAGGACGAAATTAATATATTGAGGCAAGATCTTAAATCCCAGTAATACTCCCAATATTTTTTATCCTAGTATAAACAGCAGTAAATTAATATGCACCGTATGGCCGATGTCCTTATCCCATTCCATATTCCATTCGGAAACGTGCACCGCGCGGATTTGGCTCAGCTAATCAGGAGCCTTGGACATGTCATGGAGCTGACGCGGCGCGCTCCCATTGGTCTAGCGCCGTGTCTGTACGTGTCCGCGACGTGTACCGTATACCGGCGGCGCGCGAGCGTGACGTGGCTTCAGTTCCCTAGTAGCACTTCACGGCACGAGGTAGATTTTGTATCCACGGAAAACGCTCAAATACACCCTTCGTATTTTAAACAAGTACTAGATCAATAGCCCTGTAGGGGCCTTACTGTAATTTATTAGCTTAAATTTCTTGCATCACGCACCTGTAATCGGGTTTGTATTAGTTGCAGGGAGCTGGGTGCAAAACAGGCCATATAGTTTCCCGTGACCCCGATGCGCCGCGCCCACAGAGTTCTGGCCGAGGTGGGTCCCCGTATACAGAGTCCAAGTACATTTGGACCTAGTCTAGCCGTGACTGTAAACCTCCCTCTCGTGCCCTCCGCCCCTATTAAAACCCGTGGTGTGCAGCGGCGTGCCGGTGTCCCCGTCAGAAAATCTCGCTACTCGATTCCGGTCATGGCGATCAGCAAGGTCTGGATCTCGCTGCTGCTCGCGCTCGCCGTCGTGCTGTCCGCGCCGGCTGTAAGGGCGGAGGAGGCTGCGGCGGCGGAAGAGGCCGCCACGCCCGTGGAGGAGGCCGTGCTCACCCTGGGCGCGGACAACTTCGAGGACGCCATCGCCAAGCACCCATTCATCCTCGTCGAGTTCTACGCCCCATGGTGAGCTCTCGCGTCTCAGGTCCGTTGACCGTGGGTGGGCGGTTGTAGGGTTGTTTGGGTGGATCTGAGGAGTGAGTTTAGATCGTGAGGGGTCTCAGATGCGTGAATTGCGTAGTACTGTGCTGTGTTTGGGGATCTAGCATGCGTCTGGGTTCGGTGCGTCCGGTGTAGTTTCGGTCCGATTCGGGTTTATCTATGGTTTTAAGGTTGTTGGGTCGGGGTCCCTGTTGGGGATTTCCCGGATAATTTGGGATGTTGATTGTCTACTGGTAGTGTCCAACTATATTCTATATGTAGCTGGTTCTATAGTTTTCCACTGATTGTAATGCTATCTCAGTTATTTTGGTCCGAATTTTTAGAAAGTCGTTGCTGATTCTGTAAAAAATCGTATTCGTTTTCAGGTGTGGACACTGCAAAAGCCTCGCGCCAGAGGTAATTCTTCTAAATCCTTGTGCCTTTTGCCTCTCCCCATAGATATACTGAATAATTTGACCTTATTCGTTGAATGTCAATGTGTGCGGTGTTTCAGTATGAGAAGGCGGCCCAACTCCTGAGCAAGCACGACCCACCGATTGTTCTTGCTAAGGTTGATGCCAACGACGAGAAGAACAAGCCTCTTGCGACCAAGTACGGGGTCCAGGGCTTCCCTACTCTCAAGATCTTCAGGAACGAGGGGAAGAACATTCAGGAATACAAGGGCCCCAGGGAGGCTGATGGTATCGTTGATTACCTGAAGAAGCAGGTTGGCCCTGCTTCAAAGGAGATCAAGGCACCAGAAGATGCTTCGACCATTGAAGACGGGAAGATCCACATTGTAAGCTCTGAATTCAACCATGTTTTTTTCTAGCTTATTCATATATCACGGTTCATCATATGTCCATTGTTCGGTTGATGCTCAATGCCTGCTGGCTAGAATTAACGATTGCAATTTGTGTAGGTTGGTATCTTCACTGAATTCAGTGGCACTGAGTTCACAAACTTCATGGAGGTTGCTGACAAGCTGCGGTCTGAGTATGAGTTTGGCCACACTTTGCATGCCAACCACCTCCCACGCGGTGATGCCGCAGTCGAGAGGCCATTGGTTAGGCTGTTCAAGCCATTTGATGAGCTCGTTGTCGACAGCAAGGTTATACTCTATTTTGAAAACAAAACATTCTTTATCGGTATTCACCCTGTTGGCCACACTTTAATTTCATTTTTACTAGTTACTGGGTATTGACATATAGATGCTACATTTTGCAGGATTTTGATGTTTCTGCTTTGGAGAGCTTCATTGAAGCTAGCAGCACCCCGAAAGTTGTTACTTTCGACAAGAATCCTGACAACCATCCTTACCTCTTGAAATTCTTCCAGGGCGATTTTGCCAAGGTAATGGCTGACACAACTTGCTTTACTAGAGATCTTGATTATATTTCTTTTTTGTATGAACTTATAGATGGCTGATCTGTATTGTATGTGTAGTCAGTTTTAAGCCTATGCCTCACTCTTTATAACTAATAAGGAGGCAATGCTGGTTAAATTTAACAGTTTATGCAGTTTAGATAGATGCTTAATTGTACCTTTTCAGTCCAACTTATCTCTACAAAAAAAATTCCATGAATCAAATAATTAGTGTATTTGTTTGAACCTTATGTCCGTGCAGTTAAACTCTGATCTGTGTGTTTTCACCCATGGTGTTTTACATGGAAGGTATACTAGTTGAACTATTAGATCGTGATGCTGCATGGCATGTTGGAAGTTGCATTTACTTCTGACATAGAAAGAGTTCTGCTTAGAGCAGTAGACTGCAATATCTAGCTTTTTTTTAGAAATTAGATTTTTAGTTTGTGACCTTATTGGGCTTGTGACACTAAAGCTCTTGAAATTTGTAGCATGTTTATGTTCTAGTTTTTTACTGATTCTATGTTACTTCAGTTGTCTGACATCAAATGGTGTGCAGGCCATGCTCTTTTTGAACTTCTCCACTGGACCATTTGAGTCCTTCAAATCTGCCTACTATGGTGCTGCAGAGGAGTTCAAGGGTAAGGAGGTCAAGTTCCTAATTGGTGATATCGAAGCGAGCCAAGGTGCCTTCCAGGTTGGTTTCTTATTGCCCTTCTCTTCAAGTCATTAACCAAACTACTATCTGTTTCCTGATGCTAATTTTTTTTGTTGGAATATAGTACTTTGGGCTGAAGGAGGATCAGACACCACTTATTCTCATTCAGGACAGCGAATCCAAGAAATTCTTGAAGGAACAGATTGAGGCTGACCAAATTGTTTCTTGGTTGAAGGATTACTTTGTAAGTACACAGTATTTGTTTTGATTTGTAATATTCTATGTTATTTGTCTAGCTATTTCACAAGTTTTCTTGTTTGCAGGATGGTAAATTGACCCCGT
The DNA here is from genome assembly GCA_910589775.1 of Avena eriantha. Lineage (NCBI taxonomy): Eukaryota > Viridiplantae > Streptophyta > Magnoliopsida > Poales > Poaceae > Avena > Avena eriantha. The sequence continues at coordinate 236,740,875 of OU342743.1, forward strand.
TCAAGAAGTCTGAGCCCATTCCCGAGGCTAACAATGAGCCTGTTAAAGTTGTTGTGGCTGACAATGTCAACGATGTGGTCTTCAAATCTGGCAAAAATGGTATTCATTGTCTTTAAATCTTTCTCCTTTGTGAGCTAGACCTGCTGTAATTCTATAAATGACTTCGATTGCTTAGTTGAAATAAGCTTGGACCACTATGCCAGTCATCCTACAGAGGTCTCATTGATTTGCCACTTTGTATTGCAGTTCTTATTGAGTTCTACGCTCCCTGGTGTGGACACTGCAAGAAGCTAGCGCCCATCCTAGATGAGGCAGCTGCCACTCTTCAAAGTGAAGAGGATGTTGTCATCGCCAAGCTGGTAAATTCTGTTTTTCCATCGCTGCATGAGGACAACTTGATGGCTTTTCCTTAAAGCCCTTACCCAAGATCAGCTGATCTAACAACTGCTTATCATCTTTGTCACCAGGACGCTACCGCGAATGACGTGCCACCAGAGTTCGATGTCCAGGGTTACCCGACCCTGTACTTCGTCACTCCCAGCGGGAAGATGGTCTCGTACGACGGAGGCAGGACAGCTGATGAGATTGTCGAGTACATCAGGAAGAACAAGGAGACTGCGGGGCAGGCAGCAGCAGCGGTGACCGAGGAGGCGGCTGCAACCGAGCCTTTGAAAGACGAGCTCTGATCTGTCTTTCTAGCCGTAGGCAGGGGGAGGAGGAGCTGGTGCTAACATGTTTTGACAAGGCAGCTTCCAACACCAGATTTTGCGAGCGAAGGTGAAAGTTGGCTGTTGGATGTGTTGGCTCCGGTTTTGCTGTGATACTGTATCCCATTGAGAGAATACCTGTACAATCCATCAGTGGTGTACCTAGTTAATTACCGAGACAGTGAAAGTAGAAATGGTTCGTGGAGAGCTTTGGTAATAATAAAGTGGCAGCTTCTGCTGCCTCTAGCATCACCATGCATTTATCTTTGTGGTGTGTTTTACTTTTTCAAATTATGTTTTAAACTTCTATAAGATGGAAGTGTGTAGGTCCGTAGCAAAATGGGTGAACTTTCTAGGACTGAAAGACATCTAGGACTGAAAGACATCTAGGAGTAGATGATAAAACGGATGGAGTAATGTTAGCGTTTAAACCGAACTCTCTACACGGTCACTTCACCTCGTAGGATGCACTCCGTGAAAAGTTGCTGACAACCAGGAAAGTGTAAGCGCATCTCCCAAGATACCCCTACTCCGCCCTCGTTGGTTTCATTGAGCTAAACATCAGCTCCAAATACCTCCTGCTACATCTAAATCTAAAGGTAGAGGATCTTCGAATAACCATAACATCTGCATCTGTCTTTAATTCTGCAAAGCGATTAATAACCGGCCGAGAATGAGTCGATAGTCTAGTGGTTGGGTCGCAGTTGGAGCATCCCAACGACTGAAATTCGATCCCTATCAGTGACGAATTTTCGCAATTCTCACGCTGACCCGCTTCTACTATGTCAAAAAAGTATCTAGTTTCTCCTAGCACTATTTTAATTTTCTTCTTCTTCTAGGCCTTCATGTCAACGAAGACAACAACTTCTTCAATAAGTGTCCTTCAGCCCACTTCATGTCAACGGAGACGGCAACTTCTTCAATAAGTGTCCTTGAGCCCTTCGTTTGGCTACTGAATTCTTTCTCGATGTCGATGATGGTGTTAAAAAATCAAGTATCTTTAGGTATGATCTTTTAGATGTTGATTCGCCGGATCAATCTTGGATAGTATTTGATGGTTGTCGCGAGGAGTTTTGTCCTCGCAATATTTATCCTGGTTGCTACGCCCTCGACAATGGTGATTTGTACTCTCGGCTCCCCAACAACGTCAACCAGGTTGTTTTGTTCGTCTTTCCTAAAATACTGGTGTTGGTACTCTTGCCGATGTTGATTGATTATTCTAATGGTTGCACACATGCTCGTTGCCTTTTTTTTGCGAAAATTCCATCGATTCATTAATAATCATCAACAGTAGTACAAAGAGGCCTACAAGTAATAAAAATTACAAATAGGTCGATGAACCACCTAGCGAAGATTACAAACATTAGCACGAGTCGAAGGTGCGCCGCTGTCCTCGCCCCTCCATCACCGGAGCCGGGCAAAGCTTGTCGTAGTAGAGTTTGTTATAGTAGATAGACGGGAAGTCGTCGTGCTAAGGTCCCAAAGAATCAACGCACTGAAGCAGCAACCATCGCCAATGATGACATCAATAGATTGGAAGAGACTGACCTGAAATTAACACGAAAAATGACTAGATCTCAGGAGATCAGCCGGACACACGACTCCACACGCCCTCCGTCAGCGCTAGGCGCACCACCGGAGCGAGGATAGAGCGGAGAGGACTTTATTCTGACTTCAAGATTAGCCGTCGCCTCAACATCCCGAAAAAGACACGAGAAAATAGCCTAAACGAAGAACAAAAACCTCCCGCCGGCGAGAGACCGTGGTCCGCCACACCTCCAAGGCCCTAAGGCCATCGGAGACGGAGTGGACCGATGACGTCACCGGCGGAGAGAAGGAACCCTAGATGGTTTTTTTTCACCGGCGCCTCTCGCCTCCTGGGAACAAGCACGTACCGGTTGCATGCTCGTTGCCTTAGCTTTGTGGCTCAAATTAAAATTATGGAAGAACCTTCGTTGGTATTTACAAGTACTCCCTCAGATCCATAATAAGTGTCGCTCATTTGCACTAAGCTAGTACAAAATTTGTACTAGATGAGCGACACTTATTATGAATATGAGGAGTGCAAATGAACGACACTTATTATGGATCTGAGGGAGTATGCAATTTGGTACCTATGTGGATCTTATGTTGTTGTCTTCAGAGATGTACAAGATTGCATCATGAAAAAAGAAAGAGTTTGACGATCTCGATGATTTGCTAGTTTTTTTAAAACTTTATTTTATAATTGCTGTAGACAACTCATATATCTTTACCATGTACTATTTACTACGATAAATATATATGGTATCTGATTGTCAAAAAACAGCTGATTATTGGACATTTGATGACTTGTGATCTATGTCTTGGATATTGCGCTATGTCTCTATTGGAGACTAAAGTTGGTAAAGACATACTAGCCAGAAATCCACTTTGACTCATAGTTGTAGAGGAAATATGTTTAAATATATATTTCAAAACATAAAAAATTATTATTTTTTCATATGCACGTTCGTACATTGTATGTTTGCATATAAAGTTTTGCCATAAAAAATATTTTTGTGGCTTCGGTAAAAAAAGGAGAATTTTCTATGGTACAATATGACTATTCAAGACACTTTTTTACGTTTTTTGCACACATGAGTACAAGACCTATCCTGCCGTCCATCCACGCTCCGAGATTTCACGTCCACTATGTAACTTGACATTTTGTTATTTCATTTTTTGGATTTTCCTGTCAGACCTTTGATGCCTTTCTCCTTACTTTCCTCCACGTATACTGCGACATCTCCGTAGCCTTTCTGGTCTAAGGCTACCACCGGCCCACGCTTATTGAAGTGCCTAGTAAGAGACGGCTTCCTTTTTCAAACAGAACACCATCTGGGCTGCCATTGTTTTTCGCTCTCTCCCCAACCTCGCCACCGCTCTCTCCTTTTTCAAACAGATTCACCCTCGCCACCGCTTGTTGACACTCTCTGTAAAAACCCGGTCCTTCATGATAGAAGCAAGCATATAGATACACGGTACTATTTCATCCGTGAATGTGTGGAGGCTGAGTCAGTTTTGGTGGAGCATGTTTCCACAAATAATCAGATAGTTCTTAGAGATGAGGGAACAAATTGAAATCCGTTCGACCAAGAGCAAGCAACACGTGTAAGGAGGTGATTGTTAATGTTAATCTTGTCGCTTTAGTTGTCCTCTGTTTTATTTTCCAGAACCTATCATGTTGAGTTTGTTTCATAGTAGAATTGCAATACGTATTGCCGTATCTGTACATGTAAGTCCTTGTAAGACCAGAAGCGTGTAGAGTCCATGTTGCGACTTCCCGAAAAACTAGGAGCCCTCTCGTGGCGACTAGGGTTTAGGGGATTGTGGCGGCGCACGTCGATTCTCTGGCGGGGCGCAGTGTATTCGTAGGGCTTGAGGGATAAGTTCCTCGGCAGATCGCGGGAAGCAGAAGCAAGATGCTGGTTCGCAGGGGGCGGATCGTTCCCATCTAGAGGAGGCGATGGGGAAACTGGGTCTGACGGAAGAGGAGGCGACTCCTCTCATGATCAATGATGTTGAAGAAGGATCGAAGACGAAGTGGATGCTAGCAGGGAAGGTACTGTTCCGCAATGTCTTCCACATACAGACCATTGCTAGTGCCCTTAGGCCTGCGTGGGGAAACCCTAGAGGATTGGAGTTCCGCTCGGTGGGCGTGAACTGGTTTGTGGCAGAATTCGAGCCTCAGCGTGATAGGGATCGTGTGAGAGATGGATCACCGTGGCATGTTAGCAAGAATGTGGTAATTCTGGAAGAATTTGTTGAGTGGATGCAGCCATCTGAACTCAAGTTCGACAAGCTGCAGATGTGGGTTAGGGTTTTGAACCTGCCTTTTAATCTGAGGAGTCCGGCCTGGGGGAAAGCTATTGCTAAAGAGATTGATAAGAATACCACCCAAACGGCCTTCGATCCTGTTGGTGGTTTCTTGAGGGCCAGAGTTACGATAGATATTTCGAAGCCTTTGAGAAGAGGTATTCTGATTGACTCGACAGCAAGGAAGGGTAGGGACTGGTATGATTTTCAGTATGAACAAATCCCTCACTTCTGTTTCTCGTGTGGTTGTTTGGGTCATTCTGATTTGTTTTGTCCGTCGCCGGCGGCTAGAGACGAGGATGGAAATCTCCCATATGGGACTAGTTTGAGGGCGCCGGATGAGCGAAAGAAATCTGGGTCGAGTGATAACTCATCATGGGATCAGTTTGCAGGGAGTAAGAGGGAATCAAAATCCTCGAGCAATGTTGCAGCTACAAAGGATGGGGTGGAGGTTAACTCCCCATCGAAAGTATATGAACCGAAGAAGAGAAAAGGGGAGCAGCAGAAAAAGCAGTACCGACGTGTGTTACATGGGGGTGCAGGAGCAGGCACAAACACGAATAGGCAGCTGGTTCTCTTCGCGCAGCCCCAGGAGGCTAAAGAGGGTACTGATGAAACTGAATCCAATAAGAAAAGGAAGACTCCGAGCAATTCACAAAATTCGGCAGAGGCTGTGCTCCAGCCCTACCCATCGCAATGAGTTGTATCGGATGGAACGGCTGGGGGCTTGGGAATCCCGAGGCTGTTCGAGAGCTTCATAGTATTGTGAAGCAAGAAGGTCCTATTCTGGTCTTTGTAATGGAGACCAAAATTAGTGCGAGAAGAGTTGAGTTGCTCCAAAGCCGACTTGGTTTTGGGGGTTGTTTTGCGGTGAATAGTGAAGGGCTAAGTGGTGGTCTTGGGCTGTTCTGGTCCATCGAGTACGAGGTGGTGGTTAAAAACTTCAGTTCCGGCCATATTGACGCAATGGTGCGGAAGAAAGGCCAAAACTCTGATGAGTGGAGGTTCACAGGCTTTTATGGTGCACCAAGAGCTGAAAATAGGCACCATAGTTGGCGTTTTATGAAAACTCTGAATGAGATACCGCATGCGGCATGGTTTTGTATGGGAGATTTTAACGAGACTTTATATGCTCGGGAACACTTCTCTCGAACAGCTAGGCCGGAATGGCAGATGAGAAATTTCAGGGAAGCCATGGATGAGTGTATGTTCCAGGATCTTGGTTGGGTGGGCACACCCTACACGTGGGATAATCGTCAGGCTGGTGATGCTAATGTTAAGGCTCGCCTTGATAGAGCGCTGGCAAATCCTGAATTCCTGGCATGTTTTGAGCACTCGAGAGTTCGGCATATTGTGTCGACTGAATCAGACCATTGCTTTGTTGTTGCAGAACTTAGAGAGCAACCAGTGGAGCAGAGGGGTTGGGGATCTAAACAATTTCGTTATGAAAATGTTTGGCAGACCCACGCGGACTATGACAAGTTGGTATTGGACAATTGGCAAAAGGGCTCGGGCCAACGGGGTTTATCCGGTGTGGTTGATGCCCTGAACTGTCTCCGAGGAAAGCTGAGCACTTGGGGATTAGAGGAATTCGGCTGCTTGGCTAGCACGATTCGCAAACTTCGAAAACAGTTGGACAGGCTACGTGCTGCTTCTGTGGGCCGTGGTCCGTCAGAGGAGGAAAAGGCCGTCGTGAAGAAGCTGCGACGGGCGTTACATCAAGAAGAAATCTGGATACGGCAACGATCCAGAGTGCTTTGGTTCCGAGAGGGGGATCGAAATACCTCGTATTTTCACACTCAAGCTGCCCAGAGAAGACGTATGAACAAAGTTGAACTCTTGGAGAGAGCAGATGGGTCTAGATGTGCAAATATGGAGGAAACGAGAGTGGAAGTCCAGGAATTCTACAAAGCTCTATATAATACGCAAGGTTGGAGTGATATGGAGGGCTTGTTGACTCATGTGCAGCCGTGTGTATCTCGACATATGAATGAAGGGATGGATCGGTTATACAGTGAGGAGGAGGTCAAAATGGCTTTATTCCAAATGGCTCCATCTAAGGCACCCGGTGTGGATGGCTTTACGGCGGGTTTCTTCCAGCGGCATTGGGATCTTCTTAAGCAAGATGTAGTGCCGGCTGTCACAGAGTTTTTGAATGGGGGGTTTTTGCCAACGTTAATCCCAAAGGTACAACACCCTCAAAAAGCTTCACAATATAGACCCATTTCTCTATGCCCGGTACTCTACAAGATAGGCGCCAAATGCATAGCGAATAGATTGCGTGTCTTTTTGGGAGAGGTTATTGGAGAAGAGCAGAGTGCTTTTGTCCCTGGACGGCTCATCACTGACAACGTGCTTATTGCTTATGAAAGTGTCCATGCGATGAGGCGGAAAAAGAAGGGGATGCGGTGAAGCTAGACATGATGAAGGCTTATGATCGCGTGGAGTGGCATTATCTTGAGGCCATTATGTTGCGACTTGGCTTCACTGATAGAACAGTGAGACTGATTCAGAAGTGTGTATCTTCGGTCAGATTCTCTGTGAGGAAGAATGGGGAACTCTTACCCTTTTTAACCCCTTCGAGGGGCTTGCGGCAAGGAGACCCCATCTCGCCGTATCTTTTTCTTCTATGTGCACAAGGTTTTACAACTCTTTTGAATTTCTTTGGTGGGGCTCAGGTGGATAGAGGAATTCGAGTAAGTTTTCACTCCCCATGGATTAATTACTTGCTTTTCGCGGATGATAGTCTAATCTTCATGAATGCAAGTGTAACTAGTGGGGACCGACTGAATGAAATACTGCGCATATATGGTGAATGTTCTGGGCAAAGGGTCAATAGGGACAAAAGTGCTATATTGTTCAGCCCAAACACACCTGATATTATACGGCAGAATTTGAAACAAGCTTTGGGCATCCAGGTGGAAGCGTTCAGTGAACGATATCTGGGACTGCCTACTGCTGTGGGAAGGATTCATAGTGGATCGTTTGATCATGTTGGTGAACGTATCCGAAGCAAGATACAAGGTTGTGCAAGGATGCTCTCGTGTGCCGGGAAGGAAGTGTTTATAAAAACGGTAGTACAAGCAATCCCAACCTATTCGATGAGTTGCTTCAGACTAACGAAGAAAGTCTGCAAAGGCTTCACGTCGAGTACAGGGAGATTTTGGTGGAGTAGCTCGTTGGACAGAAAATCAATACATTGGGTGTCATGGAAGGAGCTATCGACACCGAAGGTTAAAGGTGGTATGGGGTTTAGGGACCCGGAGCTTTTTAATCTAGCTTTGCTTGCGAAGCATGGATGGAGGCTAATGACGGACCCAAGCTCTTTATGTGCGAGGGTGCTAAAGGGCAGATGCTACCCTAATTCTGATTTCCTGAATGCTACTACTCCTGCTAATTCTTCAGCAACTTGGAGGGGTATAGTTGCAGGCAAGGAAGTTCTTCAGCTTGGACTTGTGAAACGTATTGGTGATGGTTCTTTGGTCTCGGTGTGGCAGGATAGTTGGATTCCTGGGATCCGGAACTTGAAGCCGTCAGCCCAAACAGGAGACGATGATATTGCCATTGTTGCAGATCTTATTGACTCTGATAATAGCAGCTGGAAGATTGATGTGATTAAAAGAAATTTTACCGCTCCTGAAGCTGATGCAATTTTAAATATTCCTCTTCGGCGGGGAGGAGGTGTGGATTTCTGGGCCTGGTCTCTTGAAAAGTCAGGCCATTATTCTGTGAAAACTGGGTATCATTCTCTGGTGAATCGCAACGAGCAGTGTTCTCTAGATGAAGGGATGATTACAGAAACTTCAACTACTGAAAAACAGATGTGGAAATCTCTGTGGAAGCTGAATGTGGTGCCTAAGGTCCGTATCTTTTGGTGGAGAGTGCTGCGTGGTATTCTCCCTGTGGAAAGTGTTCTTAAGCATCGACATATTGCTTCTCTAGGTAGATGTAAAATCTGCCTATCTACTGATGAAGACCTTATGCATGCTCTTGTGGTGTGCACGCATGCAAAGAGGTTCTGGGAAGAAGCGCAGTCTTGGCTACATTTCTCTCTGCCTAGACTGCATCCAGTTTCGTGGGCTAAGGACATTCTCTGTGATCCAATGTTCTCGGAATTGGACAGACCAAAAATCATTACTACGATGTGGGCAATCTGGTCGTCAAGAAACAGTTGGACGCATGATCACGGCTTCTTTGATCCGGTTCAAGCTTTGAAGATGGCGAAAGAGGCACTGGCTGTTCTTGTTTTGCCGAAAAAGCTGGCAGCTGTTTTGCCAGGTCATGGATGGCGTCCACCGGAGGGTGCAGTGGTGAAGATCAACACTGATGGTGGTTTGTCATTGGATGCTCGGAAGGGTGGTGCAGGAGGCGTTGCAAGAACAAGCTCAAGGTTTCTTGGTGCATGGAGTAAACCCTACCCTGGAGTAACTGATCCCCTTATTGTCGAGACTCTGGCTCTTCGCGATGGAGTGATTTTTGCTCGTCTGCGAGGTTTTCCGGAGGTGGTAATGGAGGTTGACTGCCTGGAGATCGTTAATCTCTGGAACAATCGCCATGGTTCGCGTGCGAGTGTGGCACCCATTCTACAAGTTGGAGAGCTAGCTTTTAATTTTAATTCCTTTTGTATTCAACATACTCTTAGATCAGGAAATCACTCGGCTCATCTCTGTGCGAAATTCGCTTGCACACTTACGGTGACGAGTAGTTGGCTCGATGGTGTACCGGATTTTCTTGTTACCAGTCTTCAAGCTGATGAAGCTGGTACTGCCTGTGTTGAATAAAGCTCGAATTTCCCCGCAAAAAAAAAGAGTCCATGTTGCGGCCAAGTCGTGGTATTTTTTTTAAGCCTCGAGCGAGTCCACGATCTAAAGCCATGGGATGGTGCGCGCATGATGGATCATGGCGTAGATATCGCTCGATCTCTTTTCTGTTGAATAAAAGGGGACGAGCAGAAAAGACGCTGAAGTAAAAACTCCTCTGTGTTGCCTGAGTCCATAGATTCGATTGTTCTTCTGCTAAACTTGCAGGTCCTAGACTGATCTCTGTTATAGTAGGAGCATAGTACTCTCAAATGCGCTGAAGCTAGGTCGTGCTGGCAATCTGGCATGGCCTAGGAGAAGAACATGTTGCACGTTGTAGAATTCCACAACGCACAACTGCAGGGGCGAGGTGCCATGCTTCTACTTATTTGACTGGACATGGCGCAAAAACAAGGTCCCCTGTAAGCATGCGGAAAGACTGAAGCCAGGCAGGGATGTACCATTGTTTATTATGCCATCGGTTCACTGCTCGTTATGTTACTACTTACTAGAGACCGTGGTCTATTTTCAAATGAATTACACTAACACATTGAAACAGATAATTCTTTGAAACAAACATGATCCATTACAGCTAACACATTGAACATGATTAAGGGCTGTTAAGCATAATGGGGTCACTGCTAGATGAAGAACATCAGTGCTACGCAAACGTTGGAGACCTGGGGCACAACACAATCAAAACAGCCATGCTGAAGATCTGGAACTCCCTGGGAGTGAACCTCACTAATCTGTCTTTTGGCAGGGCACATGATGAACAGTGGCGAGAGTAAAAAAGGCAGAGAACATGGGAGAGAAGCTTGTCAGATGCAGACACCGGCTGGGTTGGGGCTGTGCAAGAGATTCTGATCTCCATCGTGAACCAAAAGTCTACATGCCTAGGTTGTGTAGATGCGTGAGCAGCCGGATGTGTGGGTACCCTACGACTTGGGTCTCAGTCCAAGTCTCGGCTTTATGTCTCATCCAAATGTTGTGGCAAATTCTTTGTGTATTTTCTATAAATGGACAAAATGTTTCTCTCTCTCAAATATTTTGCGGATCTCAAAGCCCTTTTTGTCATACCAGTGGACAGAATAGCTCCTGTACCCATATGTACAAGCACAAATGTATTTTCTACACAAGCCACAAAAAATATTCTTTTCTTTTGAAACTTTGTGCACCAATATAGAATGTTTGGATGTGCACAAAAAAAAATTGTTCGGAAATTTTGGACATTTTGATATAACATTGCTTTACAACTTTTTATAATAGTTGCATTTACGCCTATGAGCCAAAACACCACATGCCTAGAAGATAATGGCGGCATCGCTACCGGAGAGAAGGTTGCAAGGGATAGGGAAACAATTATGGAGAATTGTCATGTACCACTAAATCCTCGAAAAATTATTATAATAGATATACAACGGTTGAATTAACGATTTACAAACACAAAATAGAATTAAAGATACACATAATATTACTCTTTGGTAATATCGCCACGTGAATCAGCTAGACAGAGCTTGGTCTATCGAGAAAAGAACTGACCCCATCAGATCAATGATTCATGATATCGACGACATGGAGCGAGAGACAACCCAGGTGCATGATGTGGATACACAATGATTACCTATTTGGGCAAATGGTAGCCATCACCATCTCTCTTGACTTCGTCTAGAGGCTGAGTGCAGTTCTCATAAAAATACGACTGGACTCCATTTCCACCGGTACAACCACGCGAGGTCAGTTCAAATAAAATTTTGATCCACTGAAAAATAAATTAGTTCAAATTTATATTGAACTTTTATACATTTTTTTACATTTGTCATCATTGAAGAGTATAATTTATATTATATATTTCACATAGTTAACCATGTAGCAATGTTGTTAAATCTTAGTTGTAGCATTCTTTGCTATATACGCCCTCCGTCCGCAAATGAGTGTACTTCTAGCTTTTGTCTAAGTCAAACTTTATCAAATTTGACCAACTTTATAGATAAATATATCAACATATATTACATCAAATTGACATATTATGAAACTAAATTTGAAAACACATGTACTTGTACCAATTTAGAGTCATAAATATTACTATATTTTTCTACAAAGTTAGTCAAACGTTACTAACTTTGACTTAGGACAAGGCTAGAAGTACACTTATTTGCGGACAGAGGGAGTAGTTGTACTTACTAAAGTAAGTTGCATTTATAACAAAAGGTTCTTCATGATTTATTTTCTAACAATCACGTAAACTATATATTGCATACATATTTACTATAAATATCTCTAATGGGTGCGACCTAATGAATATTTTCATAGGGGTTCTAGTATATGACTATGTAACCATATTACAAACACTTTTAGAGTTTGATGTACAGGTTACTGGATCCTGTACGTCACCACCCTAGGCGAGGGAATTTACTTTAAGGTTTGAGAGTTGACAAGCCCGCGCTCTAGGGGTCCAAAGTTGCTTGTAATTAGTTTGGTTTGTAAAGTCCGTGAGCCACTTATCGAGAGGAGTCTTTTTGAATGAATATCGGCCAAACGGAACTTTCTCGTGACTTGCCCCGTTATGGAGGCGGATGTGTCCCATCTATCAAGTTAATCTATATGTTGATCAGATGTTGCTGGAGCGTCCGTTCCCTTGCTATACTCTACATACCCTAGTCTTGTGACTAATTCCGGCGACGGTGGCAGCGGCGACTTTGGCGTTCCTCTTTCTCCCTCTCTTCGCGGCTCCTAGCAATGTCTAGCATGGTGAATGGGGGAGTTAGACCGGCAAGTTCGGCGCCTGATTCAGCGTCCCACAGGGATCCTAAGCCAGCTCCCTTGGCCCCAAATTCCGGGGCTCTGCACCGTAGCATTGAAGTAGCAACGAAGACTTCTACCCAGGGGAGCCAGGAGGTGAGCCAGAAGTCTCGTAGCCAGGTGCCTTCGAGCATCTTGGTGAAGATAAGAGTTAGCCCAACAACGGAGTCTTTAGCGTCGATGGGGAGTACCAAGATATCGAAGACTGGAGGGAGTTCTAGGCAAAAATCTACCATTAGCGAGAGGATCAGAGCAATAGGTGAATTTTTCTTATCTATGCATTTTCCTTACCGGTAGTTAATTTACTAAAAAAAATATAGAATGAACTGAAAGTTCTTATTTATTCCCAAATGTATGGACTAGAGTCGATTCATTAGTGTATATCAGATCATTATAAAAGTCCAACAATACACTACAAAGCTATATTTAGTGTTGGAGAGGAAAATTTCCGTGCATGATGTGATAATACTTGTGATTTTTAAGGCGACCAAGTCTGTTTCACAACTGATTGACATGCTTCGTGCTACGATTGCTTGGGGATCCAAGCAAAGGCCAGAATTAGTGTGGTTGAATAGGAGTGGTACATACACACAAATTGAGCACTCCCATGAACTTCAGCAGGTTTTGGATAACTATTATTCAGATAAACAATTAGTTGAAAATGTTTGTTATGATTGATTATTTGGGAACACCAGATTCAAATATTGCTGCTAGAAGTACTGTTGCCGTAGTTTATGAACCATCTTCTGCTGATCGAACTATGTACCATATTATTTTTGATGTGGACACATACGCAACAATACTTGATGATGGTGAAGAAAAGGTCGTACCTTCGTTGAGACACAATATGCTGGTCAATTCCAAACTTATAACTTTTGAAAAGATTAAAGAGAGGTTTGCTGAACAGATAACTATGGGGCCTAAGAAGATGACACAACTACGGTGGTAGCATTACAAGAAGAAGGACTTTGTTAAAATTGTCGATAATGAAGATCTGATCCAGGTTCTTCGAAGAAGGAAGCAAAGTAAGATGGTGGTGTTCCTAGTTGAGATTTCAAATAGTTTTTAAAAGGCTATAGCAGATGAAGAGGCCCCTAGAGCAGATGTACATGACTAGGTGGCCGTTGATGAGATCCAATGAGAATTTCAAACCAAGCCTTCCCCTGTAATTCTACCTGAGTTTGTATTGTAAGTTATACGCCTAAAACTTCATGTGCAAGTGTATTTATGCCATTATGCTTTTTAAGAGACTGTAAATGTACTATGTTTGTTGAGCTATTCTGTCAATTGTGAGACAATTGATCATATTGTTCATTTAAATAATATTTATTAGTAGCCATATGTACTATGCAGTTTCACTAACTTTTATACAACTTCAATTATCATGAGATAATCCATATGTATTATACGTGTCAGTACTTAGCATATGGTCAACAGTCAGAATCATCCGTGTGTAGAAAATTGGTCAAGAAATAAAAAAACACCCACAATAAGTTTATAGCATCCGTGAGCACTAAAAACTTATTTGGTAGGAGATAGTAATTTAATTGATTAGTATATCACTAGTCCCACATGTTAGTGACTTGCCAGGATCAATTAAACTATTATAACATGCCAAATGAGCCACGTTAATACAACACCAAGGAACCGAACTTGGGTGGGTGCAAATACGTCAGCACCTCCTAGCCATAAGACCATTTTTTAGTGTGCGTTAATGTTTCTGTGTTTAGTTCTTTTTATTGGAACTAGATTTAGGAGTGCGGCTTGGCGCTCGGTCCCATTGAATTTGAGTTAATTTAGCGATTATATGTGAACAAAAAATAAGAACATGTTTGGGGCCACAGTTTGTTGTGCGCCACCCACCTTTCGCATTTGTAGTCACTGGGAATGTCCTATGTAAACCGTCATTACAACATATCTTATAGTGAGAACCGAGAACAGATGAAAATTAAAAGCTTGGTAAAAAGGTCATTTGATTGAAAAGTCAAACATCAAGAAATACATTACACATAGTGACTAATCAGGTTTAGTGCAAATCACATTGCTCCTACATACATAAGGTTTACACACATGGGACTTTAGGGTTAGGTCCAGTTCGGCACTATTCATAGACCACCACAAAGATTATACAATTCCTACATGTATATATAGCAGTAACAAGGAACATAATTGACTATATTACATAAGTATGTGGTGGAGGGGATACTCTAGTTCTTGCTATGTTGTTTAACTTCTCTGCCACCACTGTCTACATCAAAAAAATCAACAGGCTGAGCATTCTGTAAACACCCATAATGAACACAACAGGAATAGCCACAACAGATGGTGACGTGGACCATATCTAAACAATTGCTAGCCATATGGTTGTATAGAAAATAGGGAATTTGTTACACATTACGGTCACTAAAAGTTTGGCAATAATAAACTGGGATACATTTAAATATGATGAAGGGTGATTGTGAGGCCCGGTACAACTCAAACCAGAGAAGCATTACTTACACTTTGCAAAGTCTAAGATAACTATGAGGCCTCATATGCACATATTAAATAAAAAAACATGTAAAAAAATACCGTGAAGCCATTTAGTAGTATCATGGATCTTCACCCATTTTTCCAGATATTCTCAAGAATATCTACTTTTTATAACTCATGTTAGGTATCTCTTGCTTGGTATATTCTTTGCTACATTTTCAGTTCCTTCTCTTCTAGTTGATTCTCTAAGAAAGAGGACTAAGCCTAACTAAACATGGCTCATTGTGTCAAAGTGACTGCATTATGCTTAGATCAAAGAGACACAATTTCAAGATCCTTGCCTCAGATTTTAAGATGTCCAATTAAAACAACTAAGAACATTTTTTTTAGCAAACTAACCTGACCACTATTTTCAATAGAAGGCTAGACCAGAAAAGGAATTTGTAGTGCACTAAAGGACGGTGCCGTAAGAAAAACCATGTATTCAAAGAATAGTTAGCTAGAACATGTATAATGAAGGCATATCACAACAAATGATAAGGTATAACGGCAAAGCAAAGGGAGTAATACCACAAATACGATTACGTTAAAGGGACGCAAGGTATTCAAACCATGTTCACAGTTGGTTGTGAGAGACATCCACGGAAAGCCTTCTCCAAACAACAATGACATGAAACCCTGTTAAGGCATCAGTCATTCGTGCTGGGCGTCGGTAAAGGGGGATCGCTCCGTACCGCGCGCCTGTATCGGCTGCTACCGACCTCTTTAGAGGCGGTAAGTTTTTCTCTCATAGAGACCAAACAACAAATGAATGAGAAACAAAACAAGAGTTTGCAAAAGGTTTAACGACCTACCGTACGGGGAAGCCAGTCATACGGTCCGGTCGTACCATTCCACAGGAAATCGAGCAAAACTCGAGGCAAGGTACTGGGAGTTTAACGACCTACGATACAGGCACGTCGAACCATACAGGCCGTCTATACCGAGTCGAAAAATAGCCTAGTTTGATCAAGAAAATGAGAGGGAGAAAAAGAAAAGATGCACAAAGAAAGATTCTCAAAAAGGAAAAAAGTGAGATAAAAGAATCGACATAGGTCGCATTCACCATACCTTTGCTTGATGAAATCCACAGCTGTTATTAAATAGGTTAGTTTGATCATGTTTATCTCTCCAACTTTGTAGTGCTTCAGACGCTGCCCGTTAATAATCCAAGATGAAGAAGGAGTATTTCCTTTTAATTTTACCGCTCCTCAGGGATATGTTTCGTCCACTTCATATTGACCTCCCCACTTGAATCTCAACTTTCCTGCAAAGATCTTTAGCCGAGAATTTGTAGAGCAACTCCTGTTTTAAATTTCTTATTCTCTATCTTTCTATCACACCATCTTTTGACTTTCCCTTTGAATATTTTACCATTTTCATAGGCCTCATTTCTAAATTCATCTAAGGCATGAATGTCTAATATGCATTTCTCTCCTACAGTCTTAAAATCATAGTTTAGAGTTTTAATACCCCAATAGGCTTTACATTCTAATTCTAAAGGAAGATGACAAGTTTTAACGTATACCATCTTATATGGCGTCATCCCCATAGGATTTTCGTATGTAGTGTGATATGCCCATAAGGTATCATTCAATTTCATAGCCTAATCATTTCTTGGTTTTTGCACTGTCTTATGAAGTATGACTTTAATCTCCCGGTTCAAAAGTTCAACTTGACCACTGGTTTGCAGGTGGTAAGGTGAAGCTACGCGATGCTCGACTCCATAATTATGAAGAATTTTCTTGAAAGTACCTTTCATAAAATAAGTTTCACAATCAGTAATTACAAATCGAGGAACTCCAAACCTAGGAAAAATTATGTTCTTAATCATCTTGATGGAAGTGATTACATCTGCATGAGAAGTGGGTATAGATTCAACCCATTTTGTAACATAATCAACAACAATAAGAATATGAGTGTAACCATTAGAGGATAGGAATGGCCCCATGAAATCCATTTCCCAAATGTCAAATGGTTCTATTATGAGGTTATAATTCATGGGCATTTCTTATTTTTTTCCTATGTTACTCATACGTTGACAGGCATCACAATTATTAATATAATTATGAGCATCTTTAAATAAGGTAGGCCAATAAAATCTAGATTGTAACACTTTAGTAGCCGTACGGTCGCCAACATGATACCCTCCATAAGAACTATTGTGGAAGGTTTTAAGATAACATTCATATCATGATTGAGTACACACTTCCTGATCATCCCATCAAATATGTGCCTAAATTAATACGGATCATCCTAAAAGTAATATTTTAAATCATTAAAAAATTTCTTTCTCTAATTATAATCCATTCCCTTTGGTAAAAACTTACCCACCAGAAAATGAGCATAATATGCAAACCAAGGATCATGCGATTCTACGGTGGCAAGTTATTCCCTAGGCATATATTCATTAATAGGGATGGGATCTTCAATTATGCCTTCCATACATGATAAGTGATCAACAACATGATTATATTTACCTCTTCTATCAACTATTTGTAAATCATACTCTTGTAATAATATAACCTACTTAATCAAACAAGGCTTCGCATCATTCTTTGCTAAGAGATGTCATAAAGTCTGGTAATCGGTATGTACTATTACATTGGAGCTTATAATATAATTCCTAAATTTATCACAAGCAAAAAACAATAGGTAGAAATTCCTTCTTAGTTATTGCATAATTCTTTTGATCCTCATTAAAAACACGACTAGCGTATTGGATACATTTAAGTTTAGCCCTTCTCTTTATCCAAAAACAACCCCAATCGCATATTCACTAGCGTCGCACATAATTTCAAATAGTTCATCCTATTTTTGTGGTTGAATAATAGGTGCAGAGACTAGTGCATTTTTTAGTTGTTCAAAAGAAGTGATACAACCTTTATCAAAACACAAAAGAAATATATTTATCCAGTAAGTAAGTCAAGGGTGCAACTAGTGTAGTAAAATATTTAATAAAGCATCGATAGAATCCTACGTGCCCAAGAAAATTCCTTACTCATTTAATGTCTTATGGTATCAGTAATATTTTTAAGGCAACAATGCTAGAATCATCAACCTCAATAACTTTTTCAGAAACTTTGTGTCTGAAAACTATACCTTCTCTAACCATGAACCGATAGCGCTCCCAATTGAGGACCAATTTGGCTTGCTTGCAACACTGTAATACTCTACTAAGGTTACATATACATTGTTCGAAAGCAGTTCCGTAAACAACAAAGTCATCCATAAGAACCTTCATAGAATTTTCAACGAAATTGTCAAATATTTTTAAGATACATTATCTGAAGGTTGCATTTGTATTACACAAACTAAATGGCATCAGTCTTTCAGAAAAAGTTCCATACGAGCAAGTAAATAAAAATTTTGGAATTTAGGAATACACCGAATAACCATCTAGAAAATAAAATAAGAGTTACTAGTTATTCTTAATTAAATACCCTCCATGAAAGATCTAGGTTTATGATTTTTCGTCGTCTCCTATTTAGCTTCCTAAAGTCTTTACACATCTTATACCCTATTATTGTTCTTGTGTAATTAGCTCATCCTCATTATTATTAATTACGGTTATACATCCTTCTCTAGGTATTCAATAAGTTGGAATAACCCATTTACTATCAGAAACTGGGTAGATAATACCAGTGTCTAGCATGCGTATAACTTGTTTTCTCACTAATTTCTTCATTCTAGGATTTGGTCTCTTTTGAGTATCAATAAAAGGTTTAGCATCAGCAACCATAGGTATTTTATGAGTAACTATGGAAGGGTCAATCCCTTTTATATCACTAATAGTATATCCAAGAGCTTCACGTTGCTTAAGGAGTACCTCTAATAATTTCCTATTTTTCTCAAAGGAAAGTTGATCATTAATGATTATAGGGCACTTACCTTTTTTGTCTAAAAATGCATACCTGAGCCCCGGTGAAAGGGGTTTTAATAGTAATGGAGGTGGATCCTCATCTCCCTTCCTTTCCAGTTCTTCAAATTCATATTTAAGAAGATTCTCTACTGCAAGTGTGGTATCAAGGATATTATCAAGATCTTATTTTGCTAAATCATTTGGGATTGAGTCATTATTGGTTAGGCTTTTTTCCAAATCAGTTTGCGTGGTACCAAAGTAAATTGCTAGCATTTCTTCAATAGTATTTTCTTATTTTATCTCAGTCTTCTTTTCATATGACAACTTCTTGAATTGATCGCAATTAACTTTTAGGTCTTCTTCTCCAAACTGTAAGGACTTAATTAATTTTTTGTCATTAATATCAATTCTCGTAGAATTGTAAAATGGACTCCCCAAAATAACAGACAAAATAAGTCCAATTGCATATCAATAATATGAAAGTTAATGGGGTAGACAAAAGTTCCTACGGAGATGCAAGCATTGTGATGAACTCCATGAGATTCCTGCAAGGTTCTATCTGAGAGCATTATGGTTACATTAGTAGGTTCAAGTTCTGATTCATCAGGATAATATTGTAATCCCTCATGGATGGAGTAGGGCATAATGTTTATGGAAGAACTTAGATCATAGAACCCTGCATAAGTAGATTCACCTAAACGAAAATGGATTTTCTATTTATCTTTATACTTATCGTTGGGATTACCTTCAATTATATATCAGAGGATTCCCTACTTACGATCATTACTTCATTTCAATGACTTCTGGATCTATAAGTTCTTTCACTATACCAATATTCGTCTTAATAGTTTCTAGATCTCTGGTTAACTTCCCAATCCTCCTTGTACGTTAATTTTCATTCTTTTCCCTTTTTGTTAAGATAGTTTCGTCTTTAGCCAATAGCCTCTTCTCTACTCGTGTAAACTTGTTGACGAGGGGTAACCTCGGCAATGCCCATGATGATGGACTTAGGGTTTTGCGGAAAAGAGAAATCTGGGGATTTCGTCGGATATCAGGCAAACAAGGAAGTCGAAGTCGCCTGAATACTTGATGAGGGTTTTTTTCGATACCTCTTCCTAGGCTTCTCCCATCCTATATATAATAAGCCGGGTCTCAAAGCCATATAAGGATAGGTTACATATGTATGATTACAAAATCGACTCATTGTCGGTTCACGTTTTCTTTCCTAATACAACTAAATCATCTGATACTTCCCGGGCCACCATCTTGAATCTTCCTAGGCCGTAAGTCTTTATGTAACCAGGGTGATGAATCATAAGTATCCGAATAATCATACCTATGTCAGTAGCCCCCGAGACTCTACCTGAACCGTAGGTTCGGGTTGAGTCTCAAAAGATATTCTTAGTTTTTGCTCTGATCCATTTCTATTGTATTTTATTTTTATAAGGATCTGGTACAACAGGCCCGATGCATCCGACGGATCAGGAATCAGTTAAGTGCTCCTGGGCAAAAACACTATTGACCTACATCAAATTCAGGTCCCCAGGCCTAAATTCAGGATTATAACTAGTGTAATTCAGTTCGAGCCGCTGAGGTCTTATCGAATACTGAATTCTAGTTTTATTTTATCTGGTACCTGATACATTGCAAATGTATCTATAATTTTTGATGTTCCATGCTTGGTTTTATCCACTTTCTTGTGTTTTGTCCACACTTTGGAGTACTTTTCATATGATTTCTTGGACTAACCTATTAACAAGAGCCACAGTGCCAGCTGCCTGTTTTCTACTGTTTTTGGTTCCAGGAAAGTCAGAAAATGAATATTCTCGGAATTGGACGGGACAAAAGCCAAAGTGCCTATTTTTCCGGAAGTCATCAGATGCCAGAATACGAGACGGAGAGGGGCCAGAGGCCGGCCACACCACCTGGCCACACGGCCAGGCTTGGCCCGCGCCAGCGGGTGGTGTGGTGGCCCTTGTCACCCCCTCAGCCTCTCCTTTCGCCTATAAGATGCCCTCGGGACGAAAACCCTAGGGGCCTGATCAAAAAATCCACGAAAGAGTCTATAGCTGCTGTGATCTCCATCCCTAGATCGGGAGGGATCTGAAGCTCTTCCCGACACCCTACCAGAGAGGGGAATTCACCCTGGAGGCCTTCTTCATCACCATGCAAGCCTCCGGTGTGATGCGTGAGTAGTTCATCCTTGGACTACGGATCCATGTAGTAGCTAGATGGCTGGTTCTCCTCCTTTGTGCTTTCATGTCTAGATCTTGTGAGCTCCGTTCATGATCAAGATCATCTATTTGTAATTCTGCATGTTGTGTTTGCGGGGATCCGATGGATATTTAGATGCTATTTCAGATTGATTATTGATTCTATCATGTCTTTGTTATTTGTGATCTTGCATGCTTTCCCTTGTTAGTAGCTATCTTGGCCAAGTAAATGCTAGCAACTCCAAGAGTTAGTATTTATGCTCGATAGTGGGTTCATGCCTCTGGTAATCTAGGGAAGTGACAGAAATCTCTAAGGTACTAGATGTGCTGTTGCTACTAGGGACAAAACAACAATCGTATTGTTTACTTTACACGCCGTTCGTAAAGCAATAATCAGTTGCTTGCAACTTAATACTAGAGGGAGTTCGGATGATAACCTGAAGGTGGATTATTAGTCATAGATGCAGTTGGATGGCGGTCTATGTATAATGTTGTAATGTCCAATCGAATCTCAAAGGAGTCAAGATGATTAGTATATGCATTTATTGCTTTCTCGATGTTTGTCAATTGCCCCGCTGTAATTTGTTCACCCACCATGTTATCTATCTTAAGGAGAGCCACCTCTAGTGAACTATGGATCCCGGTCCTTTGTCTTTTACATTCAACCTACAAACTGTTTACCGCTTTGTGTTTACTTTCTGCAAACTATTACTTCTTTCCATTCGATACGTTTAATCCTTTGTTTACCATAAAACACGATGAGATTGACAACCTCATCGCAAGTTGGGGACAAAGTTCTGTGGTTGTGTTGTGCAGGTCTCCACGTTGCTACTAGCACCGGTAGTGCGCCCTGCCAAGGCTCAGCTAGCAACACATTTGGGGTGTTTCCTTGCTCTTACTGGTTCGATTAAACCTTGGTTTCATAACTGAGGGAAACTTGCTGCTATGCTCATCATACCTTCCTCTTGGGGTTCCCAACGAGCTCTACATCAACATCGCACCAGCACTTTTCTGGCGCCGTACACTGAGCCATCAAGCATTTTTCTGGCGCCGTTGCCGGGGAGTCAAGGACATCTTCACAAGGGGAGTCCCTCATAACCAATCTCTTTACTTTGTTATTTTTGTTTTGCTTACTTTCTTTTTTGCTTTGTTTGCTTGTTTTTATCAAAAACACAAAAAACTTAGTTTTACTAGTTTGCTTTCTTATTTGAAAATACAAAAAATGACTACTCTTGAAAACACTAAGTTGTGTGACTTCACTAGCACGAACAACAATGATTTTATGAGCACCCCTATTGCTCCACCTGTGCCTGAAGATACTTTCTTTGAGATAAAACCTGCTTTACTCAATATTGTTATGAGAGAACAATTTTCTGGTATTGGTAATGAAGATGCTGCTTCCCATCTAAATAACTTTGTTGAAATTTGTGAGATGCAAAAGCATAGGGATATAGATGGTGATATTATTAAGCTGAAATTGTTTCCTCTCTCTTTGAGAGGAAAAGCTAAAGAATGGTTGAATTCCTTAACTAGGAATAATATTGATTCTTGGACTAAATGCAAAGATGCTTTCATTGGAAAATACTATCCTCCTGCTAAGATTATATCTATGAGATGTGAAATAATGAAGTTTAAACAACTTGATAATGAACATGTTGCTCAAGCTTGGGAAAGAATGAAATCTTTGGTAAAGAATTGTCCCACTCATGGACTGACTGCTTGGATGATCATCCAAACTTTTATGCAGGATTGAACTATTCTTCGAGGAACCTATTGGATTCTGCTGCTGGAGGTACCTTGATGACCATCACTTTGGGTGCTGCAACAAAACTTCTGGACAATATGATGGTTAATTATTCTGAATGGCATACTGAGAGAGCTCCACAAGGTAGGAAGGTAAATTCTGTTGAGGAAACCTCCTCCTTGAGTGATAAGATTGATATTATTATGTCTATGCTTGTTAATGGGAAATCCCATATTGATCCAAATAATGTTCCTTTGGCTTCTTTGGTTGCTCAAGAAGAGCAAGTTGATGTGAACTTCATAAGAAATAATAATTTTGGCAACAATGCTTATGGTAATAACAATTATAGGCCCTACCCTCCTAATAATACTTATGGCTATAATGGTAAACCTGGATTACCTAGTGAAGGAAGAATTTTAGAAGTTGAAAGAGCCACTAAAAACTTCATGCAAATGCAATATGAGCAAAATAAACTATTTACTAAAACTATGGAGGAACAATCTACCATCTTGAAGAACATTAGCCATGAACTTGAGAGTCTAAATAGGGAAATTCCTAGTTTACAATTGAAACTCTCTAATGCTGAAAGGAATATATCATCTCTATATGAAGCTCAATCTTCATTGATTAATAAAATGGCTGCTAGACCTGAAACTAATGAGAATCCCTTTGCAGCTACTAATTCTATACAAGTAAGAATTGATGAAAATGTTAGACTATTAGCTGAATTACATGCTAAGTGGGAAAGAGAAGATGAAATTGCTAGAAACATTAGAGTTTCTACTATCACCACCACTAGTGTTGAGGCTAGTAATAGTTCTACTACTCTACATGATAAATTTGATTTTGATCTTGATGGTTGCAATATTTCTAAAGTTATTAAGTTCCTACAAAAGCTTGCGAAAAGTCCTAATGCTAGTGCTATGAACATGACTTTTACAAAACACATTACTAATGCTCTCATAAAGATTAAAGAAGAAAAAAATGAAACATAAAGCTTCTATTCCTATAAAACAAGAAGATGGTTGGGAACCCATCATTAATATGAAAGTGAATGACTTTGATTTCAAAGCTTTATGTGATCTTGATAGTAGTGTTTCTATTATGCCTAGAAAGATTTATGATATGCTTGATTTGCCTCCTCTTGAAGATTGTTATTTGAATGTCCCACTTGATGATAATGCTAAAAAGAAACTCATGGGGAGTCTTAATGATGTTCTTATTATGGTTAACAATGCCTATGTCCTCGTTGATTTCTATGTTTTGGATGTTGAATGCAATGCTTCTTGTCCTATTACTTTGGGAAGACCTTTTCTTAGAACTATTGGTGCCATCATTGATATGAAAGAAGGCACCATTAAATATCAACTCCCACTCAAGAAAGGTATAGAACACTTCCCTAAGAATAGAGTGAAGATTTCTTTTGCTTCTCCTATGAAAACAAAATTTGGTCTTAATGCTTCTTCATTTGAGAACACTCGATTCTTTTTCTTGCTTCTTATGCCTAACTTAAAGACGTTAAAGAAAAGTACTTATTAGGACATAACCCAAAAGTTTTAGATGAGTCTTGGAAGTTATTATCTCTGTAATAACCACTCCTTATCCTTCTTATTTGCTTTTTGTGCCAAGAGTAACCTCTAATGAGAGAGAAGTAATGATTGGGAAAGTTGCTGTCCCGAAATAGATTTATGTGCTTTACCGTAAAAATTCGTGTAAAATCTCTGAACGTCTTTTTGAGGCATGAATTTTTGTGATTCTGCCCTAGTTTGTTATCTAACTTTCGTTAGTTCAACAATTTTCGATTTGAGCAACCGAAGGTCTTCGAAAAAATTCGTATTTATCTGCTAGTCTGTTTTGACAGATTTCTGCCATTTTCTGCATTTGCTTCTTGTTGGTTCCTTTTTGAGTTCTTTTGGGCAATTGAGCTTTTTGAGGGAAGTGTTAAAGTATATAGTGTTCTAATGGAAGTTTATTTGGTGTTAGAACTGAACCTTACGACTTATTTATCTTGAGTGCACTAATGTTTCTAATAAAGATTGTGTGAAGTTTTGTATGAAGGAAAATTTTCAGGTGTATGGAAGGAATGAGTAATGAGATGAAGGATGGACTAAATCTCAATCTTGGGGATACCACGCGTGTCACCCCAAGAAATATCCAAGAAGTACAAGCGTCAAAGCTTGGGATGCCTTGGGCATCCCCTTCTTTATCAATAAAAATCCCAGGTTCCTTCCAAACGCTTCATTTTTATTATTTCATGCACAGTTGTGTTTTTCTTGGAGCGTCTTCTTTTCCGTTTTCGTTTTGCTTTTTCGTTTGCTTAGTTTTCTGAATAAATTGGTTGGACCCCCTATTTCATACATTGGTTTGCAAATAGTTTGGTTTGGATTGGAAAAGAGTAGGAACGTTCATACTTATGTGGTAAAAAGAGCTCGTTTTTGACTGTGGCCTATGCTTTGTCATGCCATGCTTGATATTGTTTTGGCTTTATGCTTAGTATTCTTTTCTGTAGCATGACTTGTTATAAACAATTGAGATTGCTTAATGTGCCTTGGATGAATCAAGCGTTGTTTTAGCATATTAAAGCATAGTATAGTGGTATTCTCCTTTGATGCTTCATTTGGGTTGACTTGGCACATGCTCACACCATGTTATGACTATCCAAAGTCGCCATAGCCTTTATGATCCTTTAGTTTTCAACTTGTAGTATCACTTTATGCTTTGATCAATGATGTTTTGTTGCTCTGCATGATTATGGTCATTATTGCTCTCTTAGTTTGTCGCTCCCAGTCTTTTGCTAGCGTCCACAA
Organism: Avena eriantha; assembly: GCA_910589775.1. Classification (NCBI taxonomy): domain Eukaryota; kingdom Viridiplantae; phylum Streptophyta; class Magnoliopsida; order Poales; family Poaceae; genus Avena; species Avena eriantha. Next base: position 236,766,157 of record OU342743.1, read on the forward strand.
CCAAGTATGAGTTCCACTCATGCATCCAACTCCCTAAACCAAGTTATTCCAAAGAGTCCACCATACCTACCTACTAGCTTATGCTATTCCAAGTATATTCATGTTTTTGTTTACCTTCCAAATTAAAATTGTTATGAGAAAACTAGTGATTAAAGCTCTCACGAACTTGATGGCACACTTTACTTTTCTTGCCCTTAATAAACTTGAACCATTGTGTCGTCTATGTTGTATATGCTTGCACTTATTTGTTGGGAATTAGCATAACCATGCTTTCATGGGGAACACTTTCAACATTGCACTTGGTACTTGTACCTAGTTGATATCATGCTCTTTTGTATATGGATGTCGTCGGTGTGAAATGAAAGGGGAGCTTGTAAGTCCATGGAGTTATGTATATGTGTTAGAGAAACACCTGGGCCGCTGGTCTAATCCATGCTGACATGGTGGAAACCTGTAGCGTAACCATAATGAGCTGTCTATGAAGCATTCTTCTTATAAAAAAGAGTCCTATATTGAGAAAAAAAAGAGAAAAAAGAAAAAAAGAGATTATGAAAAGAGGAAAGAGAGAAAAAAGGACCATATTCCCATGGTAAATAAGAAGATTGCTGAGATGCTTTTTGTCTGCTTGCCTTGTCATTTTGATATGGGGATTCTTCTGTATCATTGGTCAAGGGGTACCCCATTGGCGGTTCTCTATGATACACATGTACTTACAATGACAAGAACTTACCGGTGACTAAACTTGAGTAGCATGAGGAGCAGCCCTCGTATACAAGGGACATGAGATTTCTGACTTATACTTCGTCAAGCATATACACCATAGTTTGTTCACTTTAACCTTAATCACTTCAAGATGCTTATGATAGGGGCAACGAGAGCTGAAAGCTACAAGTACCATAATTTTTGGAAGCTCTTTATGAGACTTGAATCCCTACTTCCTTTTATAAAGGCCTTTCTTCCACCATTATATTGTGTCTCCACCTTCTATCTTTATGCACCTACTTTGAGAGCATAGTGGCCATTCTTAGTTCTATGTGCATTGTCCCAAGACAAGTTGATTGATGCATACTTTGATATTGCTTGTTTTAAACTATTTGTATCTAGTCACTCTTATGAACTTTGAAGGTGTCCTATGCATTTATATTTGCTAATCTATGAGGGACAAGCTGAATACTATTATGCTATGTTTTCTTTATGTGAAACAAACAAATGTCTTGTAAAGCATTGTTATTCATGAATCTTTTGTTTGTGCCTTTTCATGTTGCAACATAGTTTCTTTGTCTTATTGCTAGAACTTTGTCTTTCATGTTATGATTGAAGTACTATGATCCCAGCTTTGAATGTTTTACAAATACTTTGACAAAGTCTTTGATGTGCATGTCACCTAAAAAATTATTCTTTCTTTTTATCACTTACCTACTCGAGGACGAGCAGGAGTTAAGCTTGGGGATGTGGATACATTGCAAATGTATCTATAATTTTTGATGTTCCATGCTTGGTTTTATCCACTTTCTTGTGTTTTGTCCACACTTTGGAGTACTTTTCATATGATTTCTTGTACTAACCTATTAATAAGAGCCACAGTGCCAACTGCCTGTTTTCTGCTGTTTTTGGTTCCAGGAAAGCCAGAAAATGAATATTCTCGAAATTGGACGGGACAAAAGCCAAAGTGCCTATTTTTCCAGAAGTCATCAGATGCCAGAATACGAGACGGAGATGGACCAAAGGCCGGCCACACCACCTGGCCGCGCAGCCAGGCTTGGCCTGTGCCAGGGGTGGTGTGGTGGCCCCTGGCACCCCCTCGGCCTCTCCTTTCGCCTATAAGATGCCCTCGGGATGAAAACCCTAGGGGCCCGATCTAAAAATCCACGTAGGAGTCTGTAGCCGCCAACATCTCCATCCCTAGATCGGGAGGGATCTGAAGCTCTTCCCAGCACCCTACCGGAGAGGGGAATTCACCCTAGAGGCCTTCTTCATCACCATGCAAGCCTCCCGTGTGATGTGTGAGTAGTTCATCCTTGGACTACGGATCCATGTAGTAGCTAGATGGCTGGTTCTCCTCCTTTGTGCTTTCATGTCTAGATCTTGTGAGCTCCGTTCATGATCAAGATCATCTATTTGTAATTCTGCATGTTGTGTTTGCGGGGATCCGATGGATATTGAGATGTTATTTCAGATTGATTATTGATTCTATCATGTCTTTGTTATTTTTGATCTTGCATGCTTTCTGTTGTTAGTAGCTATCTTGGCCAAGTAAATGCTAGCAACTCTAAGAGTTAGTATTTATGCTCGATAGTGGGTTCATGCCTCTGGTAATCTGGGGAAGTGACAGAAATCTCTAAGGTACTAGATGTGTTGTTGCTACTAGGGAGAAAACAACAATCCTTTGTTCATAGAACAATCGTATTGTTTACTTTACACGCAGTTTGTAAAGCAATAATCAGTTGCTTGCAACTTAATACTGGAGGGGGTTCGGATGATAACCTGAAGGTGGATTATTAGTCATAGATGCAGTTGGATGACGGTCTATGTATAATGTTGTAATGTCCAATCGAATCTCAAAGGAGTCAAGATGATTAGTATATGCATGTATTGCTTTCTCGATGTTTGTCAATTGCCCCGCTGTAATTTGTTCACCCACCATGTTATCTATCTTAAGGAGAGCCACCTCTAGTGAACTATGGATCCCGGTCCTTTGTCTTTTACATTCAACCTACAAACTGTTTACCGCTTTGTGTTTACTTTCTGCAAACTATTACTTCTTTCCATTCGATACGTTTAGTCCTTTGTTTTCCGCAAAACACGGTGAGATTGACAACCTCATCGCAAGTTGGTGACAAAGTTCTATGGTTGTGTTGTTTGGGTCTCCACGTTGCTACTAGCACCGGTAGTGCGCCCTGCCAAGGCTCAGCTAGCAAAACCTTTGGGGTGTTTCCTTGCTCCTACTGGTTCGATTAAACCTTGGTTTGATAACTGAGGGAAACTTGCTCCTATGCTCATCATACCTTCCTCTTGGGGTTCCCAATGAGCTCTACATCAACACCGCACCAGCACTTTTCTGGCGCCGTATACTGAGCCATCAGTACCCAACGCATCCGTTGGGATTTTTCATCGTATCATTGATATGAATATATTACTAGCAGGGCGCATTCTTCTGTGATTACCAGGTCACACAGAATGAATCATGGGGTCTTACCTTCATGTTTTTGGACATGGCATTCGTATTTTTGTCGCGTCGAGTGCGATCCAAGATTTTCAAGATTTAGGTTTTATCGACTGACTTGAAAGTTTCTAGTTTCTATAGATGCTCCCAATTGGAGTAATGTTTCAATTATGCTTTATTTAATTTTTCTTCGTCAGGTGCGCGGCCACCGCTCCTGATGGGAGTACCCCTGAGGATATGTTCGAATGTATGTATCAGGACATAGGCTCGAAAACTTATGCCATATCCATTTTATGAATATTCCTTTTTATTTTTGTCGGGTGCGTGGCCAGTGCTCCCGATAGGACTAGCCCCCGAGGCTATAGTCGAAGTATTCGATTATAGTCTCAGTATCTTTTCTCTTTAATTTGGTCTTTGATCAACCAAGCCTTTTGATTATCTTCGGATCTGTTGGGTCCGCAGCATAGAAAACAAAAATTTTCCTACGATGAGAACTATACGCCAAGATCTATCTACTAGATACAGAGCAACGGGTGGACATACATCCATAGAGAACTTACCCTCGAAGACAACGAGTTTTGTTAACGAGTAGGAACTCGTGGTTGATGTAGTCGTACGCTTGTCGATCTCAAGATCATGTGGAAGTCCGAGCGCCGCAAATCAGCAGCGCATCCGTCCTCGCACACACGTTCAAGCCACCGGACAACCTCCACCTCCTCGCTCCAGCGAATCAGCGGAAGCAGCAACTCCTTCCAGACGCAAGGCCACCGGGAACATGTATCTCGCTAATCCGAGACCATGGGGGAATATCTAGATGCGGAGAGAGATCCTTCACGAGGAGGTGTGATTTTTGAGAGGGGAGAGGGGGGCTTTATATAGGAGGGAGGGAGACCCCTCCCCTCCCATAGCCGGCGCATGAGGGGGGGGACTCCTCCCCTCCTTCATTCATGTGGTGATCCTCCACTCACATAAACATGGCCTCCACCCAAAATCCCACTCACATGTATTTAATTTCCACCAAATTAAATGCAACTCTCAATTAATAAAACTCTTTTATTTATTTTATTCAGAATTTTGTTAATTACTTTAATTAAAAAACATTCACATAAAACCCCTTGTAACATTTCAATATCACATGCAGAACCACTTTCTGCAATTTCACCCGAAACAATTCCGGTTTCTATCGAAACATTTCCTGCGCTTTGCAAACCTTTTGTCTGGAACATATGTGCTCCTAAATGGTGTCCGGCAACCCTTAAGTGTGTCACCCTATGGTTCGCGAATAATACAGACATGATTGAGACTCCTCTCAGATTAATAATCAGAAGCGGGACCCGGAGATCCATACTGACTCCTGCATATTCAACGATGACTTCTGTGATCGTGAGAACCTTTAACATCAGCAATTTAATCCCTTTGTCTCATGATATAATACATGTCCGGGATTCGATCATCGGTATCCAAATACCTAGTTTGATCTCGTTACCGACATGCACTCTTTTCTCGTTCCCGTGATATAACATTCTAGTGATCGTATCGCTTGCTTGCAAGCTATCTTAATGTGATATCACCGAGAGGGCCCAGAGTATATCTATCCGTCATCGGGATTGACAAATTCCACTCTTGATCCATGAGCCTCAACATAACACCTTCATAGCACTGAACCCACCTTGATGGTCACCCTGTTACGGTGTGACGTTTGATGTTATCAAGATACTCTTCCGGTGTTAGCAATTAACATGATCTCATGGTCTAAGGACTAAGACTACTTTGTATGATGTTATAGCAATATAAACATAATGACTTGATCGTAATGCTATACTTCGGATGAATGTTCATCACATCATTTCACAAATGCTGTGACCTTGTTATTAACAACATCCAATGTCCATGATCAGGAAACCTTGATCATTTTGTTAATCAACAAGCTAGTTTATAAGAGAGGCATAACTAGGAACCCTTTTTGTTTATTAAACACACATGTATTGATGTTTCCTATTAATACAATTATAGCATGCAAAATAAACATCTATCATATACAAGGAATACATAATAATGACTTTATTATTGCCTCTCAGGGCATATTTCCTTCAGTCTCCCACTTGCACTAGAGACAATAATCTAGTTTACATAGTGATAAATCTAACACCCATGGAGTTCTGGTGTTGATCATGTTTTGCCCTAGGGAGTACTTTAGTCAACGGATCTGCTACATTCAGGTCCGTGTGCACTTTACAAATTCTTTATATCTCCATCCTTGACATGCTCGCGGATGGAGTGAAACCGGCGCTTAATATTCTTGGAATTCTTGTGAGACCTTGGTTCCTTGGCGTTGGCTATGGCTCCATTGTTGTCACAATAGATAACCATTGGGTCCAATGCACTAGGAACCACACCTAGTTCAGTTATGAACTCCTTCATCCAAACCGCTTCCTGTGCCGCTTCTGAAGCAGCAACATATTCCGCCTCCGTCGTTGATCTAGCCACCACAGGTTGTTTGGAGCTTCTCCAACTAACTGCTGCTCCGTTCAAGAGAAATACGTATCCGGATTGAGACTTAGAGTCATCCGGATCAGTGTCAAAGCTAGCATCGACATAACACTTAGCGACTAGCTCTTCTTCACCTCCGTATACAAGAAACATATCCTTAGTTCTTCTCAAGTACTTAAGGATATTCTTGACCGCTATCCAGTGTTCCGAACCTGGATCAGATTGGTACCTACTAGTCAAACTAATAGCATGTGCCACATCTGGTCTTGTACATAGCATGGCATACATTATAGAGCCTATGGCTGAGGCATAGGGGATCTTATCCATTATCTCTCTTTATTCCGCCGTAGCCGGACTTTGAGTCTTACTCAATGTCTTGCCTTGCAGCATAGGTAAGTACCCCTTCTTACTTCCGCCCATATTAAACTTCTTTAATATCTTATCAAGGTATGTACTCTGCGATAGCCCAATTAGGCGTCTTGATCTATCTGTATAGATTTTAATGCCTAATATATATGAAGTTTCACCAAGGTCCTTCATCGAAAATTTGCCGTTTAGATAACTTTTAACACTGTTTAAAAGATCTATATCATTTCTAATCAATAATATGTCATCCACATATAATATCAGAAATGCCACATTGCTCCCACTCACTTTCTTGTAAATACAAGCCTCTCCATAAGTTTGGACAAATCCAAACTCTTTGATCACCTCATCAAAGCGGAGATTCCAACTCCGGGATGCTTGCTTCAGTCCATAGATGGATCGCTGAAGTTTGCACACCTTATCAGCATCCTTAGGATCGACAAAACCCTTAGGTTGTATCATATACAACTCTTCTTCAATATTACCATTGAGGAACGTAGTTTTGACATCCATCTGCCATATTTCATAATCGAAATATGCAGCAATTGCTAACATAATCCTAACCGACTTAAGCATTGCTACGGGAGAGAATGTCTCATTGTAGTCAACTCCTTGAATTTGTCGAAACCCCTTTGGGACAAGTCGAGCCTTATAGATGGTTACATTACCATCAGCATCAGTTTTTCTTTGAAAATCCATTTATTCTCAACGGTGTTTCGATCGTGAGGTAAGTCCACCAAGGTCCAAACCTGGTTTTCGTACATGGATTCCATCTTGGATTTCATGGCTTCTAGCCATTTGTTGGAATCAGGGCTCATCATCGCTTCTTCATACGTCGTAGGGTCATCTATTTCATCAATCATGAAATTCATAACAGGATTGCCGTACAGTTCAGGAGCTGCACGTGTCCTGCTTGACCTGCGCGGTTCAGTAGTGTCCTCTTTCGGAGTTTCATGATCAATATCATTGGCTCTCTCTTCATTAGGTGAAGACAACTCTAAAACAACTTCCGGTGCTGCGCTACTCGCCATTTCATGAAGAGAAGGTTCAATAACCTCTTCGAGTTCTACCTCCCGACTACTCACACCTTTCGCGAGAAACTCCTTCTCAAGAAAGGATCCATTCTTGGCAACAAAGACCTTGCCCTCGGATCTGTGATAGAAGGTATACCCAATCGTTTCCTTAGGGTATCCTATGAAGACGCATTTTTCCGCTTTGGGTTTGAGTTTATCCGGTTGAAGTTTCTTCACATAAACATCGCATCCCCAAACTTTAAGAAATGACAGCTTAGGTTTGTTGCCAAACCATAATTCGTACGGTGTCTTTTCAACTGATTTAGATGGTGCCCTATTTAAAATGAATGCAGCGGTTTCCAGTGCATAACCCCAAAATGACAGTTGCAAGTCAGTCAGAGACATCATAGATTGAACCATATATAATAAAGTATGATTACGACGTTCTAACACACCATTACGTTGTGGTGTTCCAACAGGCGTGAGTTGTGAAACTATTCCACAGTCTTTCATATGTGTGCTAAACTTGTAACTAAGATACTCTCCTCCACGGTCGGACCGCAGAAATTTGATCTTTCTGTTACGATGATTTTCCACTTCATTCTGAAATTCTTTGAACTTTTCAAAGGTTTCAGACTTAGGTTTCATCAAATAGATATACCCGTATCTACTCAAATCATCCATGAAAGTAACAAAATAACGATATCCACCTCGCACCGGCACACTCATTGGTCCACACACATCAGTATGTATGATTTCCAATAAATCTGTCGCCCGTTCCATTGAACCGGAAAACGGCATTCTAGTCATCTTGCCCATAAGGCATGGCTCACATGTATCAAATGATTCAAAATCAAGTGATTCCAAAAGTCCATCAGAATGGAGTTTCTTCATGCGTTTAACGCCAATACGACCTAGACGGCAGTGCCACATATATGCAGATATATCATCATCAAGTTTAATCCTTTTAGCATCAACATTATGAATATGCGTAATACTACTATCGAGACCCAATAGAAATAAACCATTCAACACAGGTGCATGACCATAAAAGATATTATTCATATAAATCGAACAACCATTGTTTTCAGACTTAAACGAATAACCACTTTGCATCAAACATGATCCGGATACAATGTTCATGCTCAGTGCAGGCACCAAATAACAATTATTCAGGTTTATAACTAATCCCGACGGCATATGGAGAGGCAGCTTTCCGACGGCGATCACATCAACTCTTGATCCATTGGCAACCCGCATCGTGACCTCATACCTTGCTAGTTGTCGCTTGTTCCGCAGCCCCTGAACCGAGTTACATATATTAGCAACCGATCCCGTATCAAATACCCAGGTGCTACTGCGAGTACTAGTCAAGTACACATCAATAACATGTATATCACATATACCTTTGTTTGCCTTGCCGGCCTTCTTGTCCGCCAAATACTTGGGGCAGTTGCGCTTCCAATGGCCAGTCCCCTTGCAATAGTAGCACTCTGTGTCAGACTTAGGCCAGCTCAGGGTTTCTTTTCAGGCGTGGCAACAGATTTGCCGCCCTTCTTTCCCTTCTACTTGCCTTTCTTGTCCTTCTTGAAACCGGTGGTCTTATTGATCATCAACACTTGATGTTCTTTCCTAATCTCCACTTCTGCAGTCTTAAGCATTGACAGAAGTTCGGGAAGAGACTTCTTCATGCCCTGCATATTATAGTTCATCACGAAGCTCTTGTAGCTAGGTGGCAGAGATTGTAGAACACGATGTATGCCTAAGTCATTGGGAATCGTTATTCCTAAGGACTCAAGCTTATCGGCGTACCCAGACATTTTGAGTACGTGCTCACTAACGGAGCTGTTCTCTTCCATCATGTAGCTAAAGAACTTTTTAGAAGCATTATAACTCTCTACGGCAGCATGGGTATCGAAAATCATTTTCAATTCTCCCATAGTATCAAAGGCATTGCCATTTTCGAAACGTTTTCGAAGTTCTGGCTCTAGCCCATACAGTATGCCGCAATGAACTAAGTTGTGGTCCTCCTGACGAGTTATATAGACGTTCTTTTCCTCGTCAGGGGCATCAGGTGCTGGTGGGGGGCCTAGCGGCGCCTCTAGCAGATATTGCTTTTGTGCAGCAATGAGGAGAATCCTCAAATTCATAGCCCAGTTGGTGAAGTTGCTACCATTCGCAGCAAGCTTCTCTTTCTCCATGAACACATTGAAATTAAAAGCAGGTGGTGCCATCTACAACAGAATTTGTAAAATATATTTAGATTAAGTTTATGATAGATTGAGTTCAACTAATCCAAATTACTAATGAACTCCCACTCAAAAACGACATCCCTCGTGTCCTTTTGGTGATTACATGAACCAAATCTACTACACCAAGTCCGATCATCACGTGAGTCGGTGTAGCTTCAAAGGCGAGCATCTATATGGGCATGATATCAACTATATGACTCATGCTTAACCTTTCGGTCCGTGTTCCGAGGCCATGTATGTACATGCTAGGCTCATCAAGTAAGAACCTTAGTATTCGCGTGTGTAAAACTGTCTTACACCCATTGTATGAAAGCGTAGAGTCGAGAACACCCGATCATCACGTGATGCCTCAAAACACGATCCACAAAACGGTGCATACTTAAGGAAGAACACATTTTATCTTGATATCTAAATGAGGGATCATCTTATAATGCTACCAAAAGCGCCAAACTAGCAATATAAGATGCTAACATCTAATGTGTGAAGTGAGGTGATATGGTCCATGCATTTGATCTCTATCATTTGCATCATGGTATGATCTCTATCATTACTTTATGTGTAAGGCCAAGGTCTATGGAACTTACACGTTAAGTGAGTTGTAAGAGTATCTATCATACATCTACTTACAACAATACCATATCAAGACACTAGCCCAACAACGATCTAAACTAGACGCCTCTAATTTATCAATTGCAAGTTTTACGTGGCTTAGGGCTTTCGGAGATAGCACCGGTCTTACCTACGAACATGAACCACAACGAGGATAACCAACTTCTTAGCAACTCGTTGTAAATCAGATATTGACTATAGTAGGAGAGACAGACACCCGCCAGCCACTTATGCAAAACTAGTTGCATGCCAGTCGTGGAACCGGTCTCATGTATGATGACATGTAAGGTTGGTCCGGGCCGCTTCATCCCACTATGCCACCAGTATCCAAAGTTCATAGAAGATGCAATAACATGATCATCATCGCCCACATATAAACATATGTGTACTACCCGTGCAAAGCACCTACGCATAGATCAGGCTCTGATACCACTGTTGGGTCCGCAGCATAGAAAACAAAAATTTTCCTACGATGAGAACTATACGCCAAGATCTATCTACTAGATACAGAGCAACGGGTGGACATACATCCATAGAGAACTTACCCTCGAAGACAACGAGTTTTGTTAACGAGTAGGAACTCGTGGTTGATGTAGTCGTACGCTTGTCGATCTCAAGATCGTGTGGAAGTCCGAGCGCCGCAAATCAGCAGCGCATCCGTCCTCGCACACACGTTCAAGCCACCGGACAACCTCCACCTCCTCGCTCCAGCGAATCAGCGGAAGCAGCAACTCCTTCCAGACGCAAGGCCACCGGGAACATGTATCTCGCTAATCCGAGACCATGGGGGAATATCTAGATGCGGAGAGAGATCCTTCACGAGGAGGTGTGATTTGTGAGAGGGGAGAGGGGGGCTTTATATAGGAGGGAGGGAGACCCCTCCCCTCCCATAGCCGGCGTATGAGGGGGGGGACTCCTCCCCTCCTTCATTCATGTGGTGATCCTCCACTCACATAAACATGGCCTCCACCCAAAATCCCACTCACATGTATTTAATTTCCACCAAATTAAATGCAACTCTCAATTAATAAAACTCTTTTATTTATTTTATTCAGAATTTTGTTAATTACTTTAATTAAAAAACATTCACATAAAACCCCTTGTAACATTTCAATATCACATGCAGAACCACTTTCTGCAATTTCACCCGGAACAATTCCGGTTTCTATCGAAACATTTCCTGCGCTTTGCAAACCTTTTGTCTGGAACATATGTGCTCCTAAATGGTGTCCGGCAACCCTTAAGTGTGTCACCCTACGGTTCGCGAATAATACAGACATGATTGAGACTCCTCTCAGATTAATAATCAGAAGCGGGACCCGGAGATCCATACTGACTCCTGCATATTCAACGATGACTTCTATGATCGTGAGAACCTTTAACATCAGCAATTTAATCCCTTTGTCTCATGATATAATACATGTCCGGGATTCGATCATCGGTATCCAAATACCTAGTTTGATCTCGTTACCGACATGCACTCTTTTCTCGTTCCCGTGATATAACATTCTAGTGATCATATCGCTTGCTTGCAAGCTATCTTAATGTGATATCACCGAGAGGGCCCAGAGTATATCTATCCGTCATCGGGATTGACAAATTCCACTCTTGATCCATGAGCCTCAACATAACACCTTCATAGCACTGAACCCACCTTGATGGTCACCCTGTTACGGTGTGACGTTTGATGTTATCAAGATACTCTTCCGGTGTTAGCAATTAACATGATCTCATGGTCTAAGGACTAAGACTACTTTGTATGATGTTATAGCAATATAAACATAATGACTTGATCGTAATGCTATACTTCGGATGAATGTTCATCACATCATTTCACAAATGTTGTGACCTTGTTATTAACAACATCCAATGTCCATGATCAGGAAACCTTGATCATCTTGTTAATCAACAAGCTAGTTTATAAGAGAGGCATAACTAGGAACCCTTTTTGTTTATTAAACACACATGTATTGATATTTCCTATCAATACAATTATAGCATGCAAAATAAACATCTATCATATACAAGGAATACATAATAACAACTTTATTATTGCCTCTCAGGGCATATTTCCTTCAGGATCTTCGTCCCTTGTTGTAATGCCACGATTTTGTTTTCGACTTGCGTCGTATGATGTCAGGGATGACGAATCTTGCCCCGTAGTTTCCCAGAGACACGTCGTGAAGGGACGTTTCAAAATGTGGGGCTGTGCAACAGTAATGATGACATGTGGGTAGCGTGTTCAACGGCGTTTTTGACTGCACGTCCCCTTTTTCATGCAAAGATCAAAGCGTCGTGCGATGCTCTCCTGTTTTTACTGCAGCAATAACTGCTAAAGATATTTTCCTTTTACACGACTCATAGATACACGTCACCATCGCGTGTGTTTGTGATGGTTCAATTTTACATCGAACGGTTTTAGCTATGTACCGTGGCTCTTTATAAAGGGGAAGAGATTCCTTTTACTGCTTTTTACCCTTCCTTCGCTAGCTCCATCTTTTTCCTTGTGCTCTCGCCTTCCTCTATCTTTCTCGCGTACTCCTGCTGTTTCTTCTGCACACTAGTGTTGTTCCTTCTTCACCATGGGAAAAAGCAAGGTGGGGACTTCCACCACGGCCGCCAAGGCCACCAGGAAGAGGGTCGTCGGATGGGCCCCTTCCAAGTGCACTGCACGAGAGCCGCGTGAGGCGCGAACTCAGGCCATCTGGCGGAGGGTGCCTTCAAGCTTCCTAGGGATGAAGCTGCTCCAATCCCCAAAACGGGATGGAGGATAATGTTTCTCTCCTTTCTTTTCTGCGGCCAATCTCTCCCTGTCCATGAATTTCTTCGTGGTCTCCTTTTCATTTATGGCGTGCAGCTATATCAGCTCACGCTGAACTCTATCCTCCATGTTGCTTGTTTCGTCACCCTTTGTGAATGCTTCCTTGGGATCCATCCTCATTGGGGCCTCTGGAAGTACTTCTTTTATTTTCGTCGGAATGCCACCGACACCATTGTCCATGACGTTGGTGGCACCATTTTCTCTGTTCACTCCGATGTAGATTACTTTAATTTTAAGCCTGCTGATTCTGTCCAAGGGTGGAAAACTGATGACCCACAAGTATAGGGGGTGTATCGCAGTATTTTCGATAAGTAAGAGTGTCGAACCCAACGAGGAGCAGAAGGTGCTGGCGAGTGGCTAGGAGCAGGAATTCTCTGTAAATACTTAGCAAACAGATTTTTAGGGATCTTTGATAATGGAGGTAAATAAAGTACGAGTAAATAAAAGACAATAAGAATAAATGCAGCAAGTGGTCCAATCCTTTCTTCAGCAAAGGATAAGCCAGTTGTATTACTTAAGATGACCAAACGTTCTTGAGGACACATGGGAATATCGTCAAGTGCTTTCGCTTCATATAGTTGATTAATCTTCTTTAGTTTGCTAAGTATTGTGTGTGTGAACCTGTGCTAATGTACCGACCTTCCTAGGACTAATACATACTTGTGATTATACCTCTTGCAATCATCTGAAAGTACAAGAAAGTAATTAAGGTAGAAACCTAACCACAACTTTAAACTCTAAGACCCTGACGTCCCTTGTGCAAAGGTTTCCTAACGGGGGTTCAGGTTTCTATCACTCCGGCAACCCCTACGATTAGTAGCCAAATACACAATGCATTCCCCTAGGACCATATAGGTGAAGTGTCATGTAGTCGACATTCACATGACACCACTAGAAGAAATACACCACAACTTAAATATCAAACCATTGAATCTTTCTCAACACAATTCCACTACTAACAACATGACTTCTCCCATGTCCTCAATAACAAAACGAACTACTCACAAGACATCATATGGATCATGATCAGAGATGATATAATGATATGTAACAATCTGAACATAAACGATAATTCAATGGTTCACTCAATAGCATCAACTACAAAGAGTAATCAACACCGGGAAAGTTTCCCCTAAGAACTATGCAAGATTCAATCCAATTGTTACAGTGGTATGAGGTGGTGATGATGGTGCTGGTGATGATGATGGTGGTGATGATCATGATGATCCCAATGAAGTCCAGATTGATGATGGTGTTGATGGCGACGATCTCCCCTCTCCGGGAAGGAATTCCACCGGCAGAATTCTGTCTACCAGAGAGATCTTTCTCTCTCGGTGTTTTCCACCCCGCAGAGGCGGCAGAATCTTTATGTGGGTTTTCCCCGTGTCTTAGGGTTTCGGGGGGATAATATATGCCAGAGGGGAGAGGCTAGAGTGGACCAGGGTGGCCACACCACCTGGTGGTGCAGCCTGGGGTGGCCCGTGCTAGGGGGTGGTGTGGGCCCCCTGTGGCCCATCTCCACTTCCCCTTCTGGCTTTCTTCGTCTTCTGGAAAAATAGGATTTTCCATGTATTTTCCCGGATTTTCTAATCTTTGCGAATTTTGCCGTCAAACAACACCTTTTCCATCACAATAAAGATACATAAAGTAAATCATAATTGGTAATGGCAAACTTAGCTCTTGGTCGAAGACTAGTTGACAATTTGCTGGAGTTCACAAATAACTGATTTTCAATGATAGCTTTCAAAGTAGTAAACACTAAGATAAGAGCAAAGTGCAAAACAAGGAACATAAGAAACATGATAGAATAAGTCATCATATGAATGAATGAAATACAACAACTCAAAATACTTGCTGAGGTGGAAGGGATTAGGTTTACTGACTCAACTAAAAAGTAAAAGAAAGGCCCTTCGCAGAGGGAAGCAGGGATTTCAAGTTTCATAAAGAGCTTCCAAAAATTATGGTACTTATTAGCTTTCAGCTATCATTGCCCCTATCATAGGCATCTTTAGGTGATTAAGGTTAAAGTGATCAAATATGAGGATATGCTTGACAAGTTGTAAGTTGAAAATCTCATGTCCCTTGAATACGAGGGCCGCTCCTCATGCTACTCAAGTTTAGTCACCAGTAAGTTCTTGTCATAGTAAGTACATGTGTATCATGGAGAACTGCCAACTGGGTACCCATTGCCCGATGATACGGAAGAATCCCCATATCAAAATGACAAGGCAAGCAGACAACAAGCATCTCAGCAATCTTCTTATTTACCATGGGAATATGGTGCTTTTTTCTCTATTTCCTCTTTTCTCATCTTTTTTTCTTTTTCTCAGTCTCTATCTCTTCTCTTTTTATAAGAAGAATGCTTCATAGATGCTCATTATGGTTACGCTGCAGGTTTCCACCATGACAGCATGGATTAGACCGGCGGCCCAGGCGTTTCTCTAACACACATACATAACTCCATGGACTTACAAGCTCCCCTTTCATTTCCCACCGACGACATCCATAGGCAAAAGAACATGATATCAACTAGGTACAAAGTACCGGTGCAATGTTGAAAGCGTTCCCCATGACATCATGGTTCTGCTAATTTACAACTTACAAAGTGCAAGCATATACGCATCATAGATGGGCACAATGGTTCAAGTTTATTAAATGCAAGAAAGTAAAGTGTGCCATTAAGTTCGTGAGAGCTTTAATCACTAATCTTCACATAACAATTTTAATTTGGAAGGTAGATAAAAACATGAATTTACTTGGAATAGCAATAGTGCTAATAGGTAGGTATGGTGGACACAAATAGCATAGGTTTTGGTTTAAGGATTGGATGCACGAGAAGCATTCGCTCTCAGTACAAGTTTTTGGCTAGCAAGGCTGGGTAGCAAGCATAAGAGTTGAAGGAAACAAACAAACATACAAGTGACAAAGACAAACAAACAATCTTCCTTGGAAGCACAAAAGATCTTAACTAGAGAATACTAAACTTATGAGCAAATCAAGAAAGAAAGATGATGAAATTATATTTCTTTAAGAGTAATTTTATCTTTTTCATTCAACTCTCAAAAATAGTGTTGCTACTGACCGAGCCAGGTTTGCCAAAACCAACTAAATTAACTCAATGATCCCAAAGTGATACCAATACTAACGACAAGATCAATAATATAACCGTGAATTGAAAACTAATAAAAGATATGCAAAAGAGTAAATGATAGAACTTCTCATTAATATTCCATAACGGCAACTCACACCAAGGGATACATAGATATCTAACAAGAGGGGGGACACTTCCATAATGCAAACCATCCTACATGATAACTTCTCTATTCATGATATGACTCTACTAAAAGGGTAAAAAGATAGAAGATAGTGATGTGATACCGCGGCACTCCCCCAAGCTTGGAACAGACCAAGGGGATGCCAAAACCTGATGACGAATTACTCCTTTGGTGGTGGTGGTATTCTCTCGTCATCGTTCGACTTCCAAGGTAAGGGCTCCCCATCAACAAAAGACATCGTGGTCTCCAGCATCCTGAAACTTGCAGCAACACTTATGCGTTTAAACCTAACCTTGTACTCACAGTTTTGATTTTGAACGTCGTAGAGCTGTGCTTGCAGTTGGTTGGTTGTTTGGTGGAGTGAAAGAATTTCATCCTTAAGCTTAGTAGTCTCCTTTTGGTGCTCAGCGATGAGTTCGTAACAAATCTTATGGATGATATCCACTTCGTGGTCCGCCATCTTCTTGTACCTAAAGACTTCTTGCTCTAGCGCTTCCATCCTGTACTCCAGACTTCCTTCACCTTTAGGGCCTTGAACCTCTTTTATCCGTACCTCCCCATCTTCAAGCAACAACTCCTTGGGATGAATATTCAACTCTCGCATGTATGGGTTGATGATATCCGCTGGTGCATCTTCTTTGACTGATCCAGAGGAAGACACTGTGGCTCCAAAACTGGGACTCTACCTGTCAGAAACAGATCAAAACGAAAACACGACGAGAACACGATACACGAACCTCGGGAGATCCAGGAGATTATATATTACAAAGTTTTACAACAAAAGGAAGGTACTGGGAGGAAACGGGTCGGAGATGGAGGCTGAGGTGGCCACACCACCTACTGGCGTAGCCAGGGGGTGGTGTGAGCCACCCTGGCTCCGTTTCCGTCCCTCTTTCGCTTCGTAGCTTTCCTTGTTGGATAAAAATTGCAAAAGTATTACTGGATAGAATTTTTGTGGAACTTTTCTTACCAGATCTGTTACCTATTCGAAAACGGACTCTACAGGTCTCTGAATTTGGTCGTTGATAAATTTTTCCAGAGTTATAACTTGAAAAGCATCAACATCTTCATTGTACGAATCTCCAGCAATATAGTGCTTGAGTCGCTGCCCATTCACCACTTGTGTAGTGTTATCTTTTAAAGAAGAAATTTTTATTTCTCCTGAACGGTACACTTCTTCAATAATGGAAGGTCCTTCCCATTTTGACAGTAGTTTCCCTGCAAAAAATCTGAGACGAGACCTATACAATAGAACTTTCTCACCAACATGGAATTCTCTCTTAAGTATTCGCTTGCCATATCATCTTTTATCTTTTTCCTTAAAGAGTCTAGCATTCTCATATGCGTCACTCCTCCATTCATCCAACGAACTTAAGTCAAATAATCTTTTTTCACCAGCAAACTTACAATCTCTATTAAGTTCTTTAACTGCTCAATAATCTTTGTGTTCTAATTCTAAAGGTAGGTGACAAGCTTTCCCATAAACCATTTTATAAGGAGACATCCCCATAGGGTTTTTATAGGCAGTCCTATAAGCCCATAAAGCACCGTTCAACTTTTTAGCCCATTTTTTTCTAGACCTATTAACAGTCTTTTGCAAGATGGATTTAATTTCTCTATTTGATAACTCTACTTGTCCACTAGTTTAGGGATGATAAGCTGAAGCGATTCTTTGATTAACACCATATTTAGCAAGGGTCTTTCTAAAACCACCATGAATGAAATGAGAACCCCCATCAGTCATAAGATACCTAGGCACTCCAAACCTAGGAAAGATAACATCCTTAAGCATTTTTAGAGAGGTCTCCCCATCAGCACTCTTCGTAGGTATAGCTTCTACCCACTTAGTGACATAATCAACGACAACAAGAATATGAGTATAACCTTTTGAGGGAGGAAAAGGACCCATAAAGTCAAATCCCCAACAATCAAAGGGTTCAATAACTAGAGAGTAGTTCATAGGCATTTCACTACGTCTAGAAATATTACCAACACACTGACACTCATCACAAGATAAAACAAATTTCCTTGCATCTTTAAAAAGGGTAGGCCAGTAGAAACCTGATTGTAGCACCTTTTGCCCAGTTCTATCTCCTGCATGATGTCCTCCATAGGCACTACCATGACATTTCTGCAATATATCCTTTTGTTCATATTCTGGAACACATCTTCGCATAATACCATCCACTCCTTCTTTATATAAATGTGGGTCATCCCAAAAATAATGCCTCAAATCGTAAAAGAACTTCCTTCTTTGCTGAGCTATGAAAGTTGGAGGCAAATACTTGGAGACAATAAAGTTAGCATAATCAGCATACCAAGGGCTCCCTCGCGAGCTTACCCCTACTGCAGCCAACTGTTCATTTGGGAAACTATCATTAACAGGCATAGGATCAAAAGAGATGTTTTCCAATCGAGATAAATTATCAGCTTCAGGATTTTCAGCACCTTTCCTGTCTACAATATATAGGTCAAACTCCTGTAAGAGTATCACCCATCTAATAAGCCTAGGCTTAACATCTTTCTTCATCATAAGGTACTTAATAGCAGCATGATCAGTATGAATGGTAACTTTTGAGTCTACAATATAAGGTCTAAACTTATCACAAGCAAAAACGACGGCTAGGAATTCTTTTTCAGTAGTAGCATAATTCCTTTGAGAAGCGTCAAGAGTCTTACTAGCATAATGGATAACATTTAACTTTTTATCAATTCGTTGCCCAAGGACAACACCAATAGCAAAGTCACTAGCATCAGACATTATTTCAAAGGGTAAGCTCCAATCAGGTGGTTGAACGATAGGAGCTGTAGTTAAAGCCTTCTTTAGAGTTTCAAAAGCTTCCTTATAATCATCATCAAAGACAAAGGGTACATATTTTTGAAGAAGATTAGTGAGGGGTTTTGATATCTTAGAGAAATCTCTAATAAACCTTCTATAGAAACCAGCATGACCAAGGATACTACGAATACCTTTGATGTCTCTTGGACAGGGCATTTTCTCAATTGTCTCAACTTTAGCTCTATCAACTTCTATGCCTCTTTCAGAAACCTTATGTCCAAGTACAATCCCTTCATTCACCATGAAGTGGCATTTCTCCCAATTAAGAACAATATTAGTTTCTTCATATCTCTGCAAAACTTTATCGAGGTTGTGCAGACAATTATCAAAAGAAGTTCCATAGACAGAGAAGTCATCCATGAACACTTCCACAATTTCCTCACAAAAACCATGAAAGATAACAGACATGCATCTTTGAAAAGTAGCAGGAGCATTACATAAACCAAAAGGCATACATCTATAAGCATAGGTTCCATAGGGGCATGTAAAAGTAGTTTTTTCTTGATCTTGTTGTTTAACAGCAATTTGAGAGAAACCAGAATATCCATCAAGAAAAAAATGGGTCTTTTTAGACAACCTTTCTAACATTTGATCAATAAAAGGAAGTGGGTAATGATCTTTCTTAGTAACTTCGTTAACTTTCCTGAAATAAATGCTCATTCTATAACCTACTACTATTCTTTGGGGAATAAGCTCATCATTATCATTAGGGAAAATGGTAGTTCCCCCTTTTAGGGACACCATGAACAATACTAACCCATTCACTATCAGCAATAGGGTAAATAATATCAGCATCAAGGAGTTTCAATACCTCATTTCTTACCACTTCCTTCATCTTAGGATTTAAACATCGTTGGTACTCTACCACTGGCTTTGCATCTGGTTCTATATTGATAGCATGCTGACATATAGTAGGAGAAATCCCTTTTAAATCATGCAGAGTATAGCCCATAGCAACGTGGCAACGTGGTACCCAAGTCTTCTATAGGCAAGTTATGCTTAAGCATCTTAGGTTGACGACGAAGAATCTCGTAAATCTCATTTCTTTTTCCATGAAGATTTCACTTTCATGATCTTCCATAAATTGCTGAAAAGCATTGTTAGGAGCAAGAGAAATAGAAGCAAGTTGTTCAACTCTAAAATCCTCATTATGGGTTTCATTTTCACAAGGTTCTTTAGTAAATTTCGAAAAATTAAACTCATAAGATTCCCCATCAAATTTTGTCAAGATTTTCTCCCTTTTGCAGTCTATAATAGCTCCACAAGTACTCAAGAATGGTCTACCAAAAATGATGGAATAAGTTTTACTAGCAGCTGAACCAAGTACTAAAAAATCAGCAGGATATTTAATCTTACCACAAAGAACTTCTACATCTCGCACAATACCAATTGGAGAGATGGTCTCTCTATTAGCAAGGTGAATAACCACATCAATCTCTTCCAGTTTGTAGGGACTGCTTTCATGCATAATTTCTTTGTAAAGCTCATAAGGAATAACACTTGAACTTGCACCAATATCACATAAACCATAATAGCAATGATCACCAATTCTAACAGAAAGCACATGGACACTACCCTTTTTAGTTCTATTAGGATGTGAGACAATATTAGAAGCATCCTCACAAAAGATTATGTGTCCATCTTCTACAATTTTAGTGACAAGGTCTTTCACAATTGCTACACCATGTTTAATGTTTATTTTTTCATCAGGTTTTATAGTTCTCTTTGCACTTTTATTGATTACACTAGATATCATAGGATGATCCTTTCCTTACCCGGGAAGGGTATTTTCTCGATATAAGGTTCAGGTAGGATGTGATCAATAGTGCAAAATTCAGTACTCCCAATAGGAACACAGTCAACAATATCTTTATATGGTGCATGGTACTTGTTCCATCCCTTTTTCGGAATTTCAATATAAAAAGCAAAAACCTTAAAACAATTTGTAATAACTTGAGAATCAAGACCATAAGCATTACTAATATTTTGAAAGTCATCAGTTCCCATACAAGATTCAATGCATTCATAATCATAATTTATACCTGACTTTCTTCCTTTGTCATTCTCCCATGCTTCAGCATTATCTTGAATACGGTCCAGAAGATCCCATTTAGCTTCTTCTTCCATGCGAGTGAATGATCCAGCACAAGAGGCATCCAATAAATTCTTATCATGAAGAAAAAGCCTTGCATAAAAGTTATTGGTAATTGTTGGGGAGCTCATGAATGGGACATTTGAGCATTAGTAACTTCAATCTCCCCCAAGCTTGAGCTGTACTCTCTCCATCAAGAGGCCAAAAGTTGTATATTTGATTCCGATCTTTAAGAATCTCACTCGGAGGATAAAATTTTGAATAAAAGAGAGGTACTATTTGTTCCCATTCAAGAGCTTGACCATTCTTTAGCAGCTTATACCAGTCCTCAGCTCTTACTTTCAGTGATAATGAGAATAACTTCTTGACTTGATCTGTTGGAATACCTGCACACTTGAACAACCCGCATAATTCGTGTATAAAGAGCAAATGATCACCAGGATGGACAGTTCCATCTCCAACATAATAGTTATCCATAACATGATCAATAATTCTTGTAGTTATTTTAAAAGTATCATTCTCAGCAGGTGGTGGTTCATCTACTACCTTAGCAGTGGTAGTAGCATTACGAAATAAGAAACTCAGCGAATTATCCATATTGAAAATAAAGCAACTAACAAAAGTAAAAAATACTCATAGTATAAGTTTCCTTTACCAGTTCCACTCTCCAATAGCGCTTCACTCCCCGACAACAGCGCCAGAAAATAGTCTTGACGACCCACAAGTATAGGGGGTGTATCGCAGTATTTTCAATAAGTAAGAGTGTCGAACCCAACGAGGAGCAGAAGGTGCTGGCACGTGGCTAGGAGCAGGAATTCTCTGTAAATACTTAGCAAACGGATTTTTAGGGGTCTTTGATAATGGAGGTAAATAAAGTACGAGTAAATAAAAGACAATAAGAATAAATGCAGTTAGTGGCCCAATCCTTTCTTTAGCAAAGGATAAGCCAGTTGTATTACTTAAGATGACCAAACGTTCTCGAGGACACATGGGAATATCGTCAAGTGCTTTCGCTTCATATAATTGATTAATCTTCTTTAGTTTGCTAAGTGTTGTGTGGGTGAACCTGTGCTAATGTACCGACCTTCCTAGGACTAATACATACTTGTGATTATACCCCTTGCAATCATCTGAAAGTACAAGAAAGTAATTAAGGTAGAAACCTAACCACAACTTTAAACTCTAAGACCCTGACGTCCCTTGTGCAAAGGTTTCCTAACGGGGGTTCAGGTTTCTATCACTCCGGCAACCCCTACGATTAGTAGCCAAATACACAATGCATTCCCCTAGGCCCATATAGGTGAAGTGTCATGTAGTCGACATTCACATGACACCACTAGAAGAAATACACCACAACTTAAATATCAAACCATTGAATCTTTCACAACACAATTCCACTACTAACAACATGACTTCTCCCATGTCCTCAAGAACAAAACGAACTACTCACAAGACATCATATGGATCATGATCAGAGATGATATAATGATATGTAACAATCTGAACATAAACGATAATTCAATGGTTCACTCAATAGCATCAACTACAAAGAGTAATCAACACCGGGAAAGTTTCCCCTAAGAACTATGCAAGATTCAAGAGGTGGTGATGATGGTGAAGGGAAACGGGTAGGCTACACTAGCGTAAAATCAAAATTTTCTACCGCGTCAACCAGGAATACTATTGTCATAGATCACGGGATTACCGCTAGACGCGCAGGTGCAGAACTCGATGAAGCACGTTGCGGCAGTGTAGATGTTCTACGTCTCCTCCTCGTCCTCGTCCCACGAGCAACTCCCCTTTGCGCGGCTCGTCCAAGTGCTACAGATGCAGCACCTCCGAGGTATCCACACGTCCGGAGTGGAAGCCGTCACACGCCAGACTGCTAGGTCTACGCGTGCAACACAGGCGGAAGAGGAGTGGCGGCTGGGTGGAATGCTCTACCCTATTCAGCTCGCCTCACTCTCTCTTATATAGGCATCCCTGGTGGGCTTCTACATTAGCAGCCCATTAGCAGCCTAAGCCTAGTCTAATTCGGATCCAATCCTCATTAGGCTTCCAGCCCCTAAAGTGTGTGACCCTATAGGTTCATACACGTATAGACATGACGCGAGTACACTTACTCCGTCAATAGTTGGTAGCGGCCTCTAGTAAGACGTGCCAACTCCTAAACGCATATAAAGATCATTCGGACGAACCATCACAAGGTTGAGTACATGTCTTTCCCTTTGCCTCACTATATTTGGTCTAGCTCCAAGCTGACCTCTCTTTCTCGATACTGTGATTCGGAATCCCTTTACTAGGTTAACTCTTAACCATATGTAGCACGGCCATGCATTTTTGGATCCGATCACTCGAGGGGCCCAGAGATATCTCTCTCAAGTAGAGAGGGGCAAATCCCATCTTGATTGACCGATGCCTTGCAGCATGTATCAGGACAAACCCGAAAGCTACCTTTATAACTACCCAGTTACGGAGTAGTGTTTGATAGCCCCAAAGTAGGTCGATCCACATCTCAAGTACATGCGACAATCTCAGGTCTAAGGACAAAACGTACACAATGTGTAGAGAGAGCTGCAAGTATTATTGCTAGTCTCATGTTGGGTCAGTCCAACCCCATGTTCATAACATGTGTCCACATCATTGGTTTGACATCTCCATGTCAATGACTTGCGAAACATAGTCATCAACCAATCGATGTGCTAGTCTAATATTCACGTGTGTCCTCGCATGAACTCCGACTAGGGACAATTATTAGATAACCATACAAGTAAAGAGTTTCACAAACAATTCACATAATTGCCAATCAATACAAGTTGCCTGGTATATGGATATTCAAGGAACATTATAATAACTCATGGATACACATGAAATACAATCATCTCTATGATTGCCTCTAGGGCATATTTCCTTTAGATGGTGCTGGTGATGATGATGGTGGTGATGATGATCCCGATGAAGTACAGCTTGATGGTGGTGTTGATGGTGACGATCTCCCCTCTCCGGGAAGGAATTCCCCTGGAAGAATTCTATCTGCCGGAGAGATCTTTCTCTCTCGGTGTTTTCCACCCCGTAGAGGCGGTAGAATCTTTCTGTGGTTGCTCCCCGAGTCTTAGGGTTTCGGGAGGATAATATTTGCCAGAGGGGAGAGGCTAGAGTGGACCAGGGTGGCCACACCACCTGGTGGCGTGGCCTGGGGTGGCCCGTGCTAGGGGGTGGTGTGCCCCCCCTCCTGTGGCCCATCTCCACTTCCCCTTCTGGCTTTCTTCGTCTTCTGGAAAAATAGGATTTTCCATGTATTTTCCCGGATTTTCTGATCTTCACGAATTTTGCCTTCAAACAGCACCTTTTCCATCAGAATCCTGACTGCAGCGGACCATGCTCCAAAGGTCATCAACCATGCAAAAACAGATGAAATAACATAAGTATCATCTCTTAATATGAATATATCAATGAATAACAGTAAATTATGATATAGAATAGTGATGAAAAATGGACGTATCAAAAACCAAGTGGTTTTACATCAAGGATCAGTCAGTGGAGGGTCAGTCTTTCAGGTTAGCCCCCTTTGACCCTAAGAAAACTTGCCACAAACTTTACTCTTGGGATCAGCATCCCACTCCTGAAGAAATGACGAAGATTGAACCCCTTGTTGCCCGTATGTCAAAACTGTGGCATGAGGTTGGCAAGGAATTGCCGGGTCTTCAAATTCTAGCATATTTCTTGCAGATCCGTGTGCAGCCTCTGCAGGCCCGGATTTCTGATATGTGGGCATATACCGGCAAAAAGGACCCGATGAGGATTTCTTGGGACGATCTGACCCTCAAGGTTTATGAAATAAAGGTACGTAATTTCGCAACCTTACGGCGAAAAGCCCAGTTCCTTCTGATTGCCACGTAGCGACTTTTGGGAAGAAAAAGCGCCTTCCCAAGGTAAAATTTCTTATGATTTTTTGCTATTTATTCATCTGTGCCTTCCGTGCTCTTTTTGTAATTGTATCCTTTTGTGATTCATGGTCTTCCATTTTTGTAGGATTATGATCATCTGTCCTGAAAGGGTGAGATTCCCGCCAATCCTTTTGCATCCGACGATCTCCCAGCTATTGCTGACGAGGAGATGGAGATGTCAGCCGCAAAATCTTCATCAAGGACGCTGTCGCTTCCGTCGACTTGTTCCAAAGATTTTTGCGTGGCGCCTGTTGGCGAGAAAAGGAAGCGCTCCATCGCTGCAGAGACGATTGAAGATTCAGATGACTCCACTGGCTCAAAGCCTTTACGTGTCATCCCAGTTTCAACGGCTCTGCCCCAAATGAACTTGTTCCGCTTTACGCAGAACGTTTCCTCCTAAGTACTTATTGTCTTTTCCATTTTATTTTCCTGGATGAATATGTTGTTTTGAGTTTTTTGCATTTGTATTTGAAGTGGTGATGACGGGGAAGATCCTCCCCTATCTCCTCCTGGGACGTCAGTTGCCCCTCCTGCCACAAAGTCTCCACAGCTATCCATGGACCCAAAAGATTTGCATGCATCTCCCGTAGGTCAAATTGTCGAAAAACTGTTGCCACTTCACCAAAACTGCCGCTGCAGAAAAGAAGAAGATCAACTAGTAAATGTGTGGTGATATCTGAAAGCCCTGCTGAAGTGGATATGCAAGACGTAAGGGTTTTTGTGCTTTGATTTTAGGACATGGTTTCCACTTTTGCTTGTTTTTCCTGATGTCCTTCTTCGCAGCCAGGGGGTGGTGTGGGCCCCTCCGGCGCCAGGGGGTGGTGTGGGCCCCTCCGACACCCCCTCGGTCTCCCCTCTCGCCTATAAGAGCCTCCCGATGCATAAAACCTAAATCATCAAGCCTCCAGCCACGGAAAGTTCCGCAGCATAGCCGCCACTGAAGGGGAGATTCAGGGGATAGAAAGTCTCTGTTCCGGCACCCTGCCGGGACGGGGAAGTGCCCTCGGAGCCATCTCCATCGATCTCCACCACCATCTCCATCACCATTGCTGATTCCCATGATGAGGAGGGAGTAGTTCTTCCTCGAGGCTAAGGGTTCTACCGGTAGCTATGTGTTCATCTCTCTCTCTATGCATGATCATATTGTGATCATGAGCTTGTAATCTATAGATCTACCTTGCTACTCAAGTGCTTTAATAGATCTCTTCTCTCCCCATGTGTGTGAAGTTGACAGTGTGCACACCATGGTGGCACTTAGGCTAGAGATTACAAATACCTGTTATGAGTTATATTTGGAGTTGGATGTCTTTATGAAATTGTGGTATTTGTTGGAACCATCTAGTACTCAAGGTGACAGTGTGGGGTTATCTAGATGGGAAAGGCTTACTTTGAGGTGTGCTGTTATAGCCCTACCATGGATTAGAGTGTCCAACCGGAGAGTAGTTCAGCGTAGTATCATGAAGAGAATATATTTATATGAGAGTGTTCACTAGTGAAAGTATGATCCCTAGGCCTTGTTTCTAAGCATTGATACACCATTTGCAATTAGATCTGATACATGTTTGCTTGCTTCCATCTTTATTTCAGTTTGCCTTTAGTCTCTTCCACACCATCAAACTATCTTCTATCACCGTTACCACTTATAATTATCTATACCACTTGAATTTCACTATCTCTTCGCCTAACTAGTGCACCTATACACCTGACAAGTGTATTGGGTGTGTTGGGGACACAAGAGACTTCTTGTATCTTTATTGCAGGGTTGCTTGAGAGGGGATACCTTTGACCACTTCCTCCCCGAGTTCGATAAACCTTGGGTAATAAACTTAAGGGAAACTTGCTGCTGTTCTACAAACCTCTACACTTGGAGGCCCAACAACTATCTACAAGAATAGAAGTGCGTAGACATCAAGCTATTTTCTGGCGCCGTTACCGGGGAGGTAAGGTAAAAGGTATTCACACCGGAGGATTAAAGAAGAAGAACCTCCCACGG
The DNA here is from genome assembly GCA_910589775.1 of Avena eriantha. Taxonomy (NCBI): domain Eukaryota; kingdom Viridiplantae; phylum Streptophyta; class Magnoliopsida; order Poales; family Poaceae; genus Avena; species Avena eriantha. The sequence goes on from OU342743.1 coordinate 236,793,017, forward strand.
CAAATGCCTATTTTCTGGCGCCGTTGCTGGGGAGGTAAGGTAAAAGGTACTCACATCCTCCGGTGTGACTGCTCGAAGTTATTTCCTTTACATTCTGCAATTTTGTCTTTTTGTTTCTTGTTTTCACTAGTTAGGCTTAATGGAAAACAACAACAAAATTAGAGAGCTTTATAGTATTTATCTTGAGTTAGGACATGAAGTGTTTGAAGAGAAAATTAAAAAACCTATGGAACTTCATTTGCATGCTAATAACAATGTTGTTAGTATGAATTCTTTGGACACCATTATTGCTAATGCTATGGAAAAGTCTAAGCTTAGGGAAGCTAGTTTTTATGAAAATGATCTTTTTAGTTCCCCAGCTTTGAAAGATAGCTATTCTATTGCTTATGATGATAACAAACCTCCAATATATGATGATTACAATGATGAATATGATATTTTCAGTCCACCTACTATTGAGGAGAAAATTAATGATTACAATATACCTCCTATATTTGATGATTATGGTGATGAGAATAATAATGATAGCTATTTTGTTGAATTTGCTCCCACCACAATTAATAAGAATGACTATGCTTATGTGGAGAGTAATAATGATTATATGCATGTGGCTCATGATAAGAATGTTTTATGTGATAGTTATATTGTTAATTTTATTCATGATGCTACCGAAAGTTATTATGAGAGAGGGAAACATGGTTTTATGCATCTCAATAATATTAAGTTTCCCCTCTTTATGTTGAAAGTCTTGAAGTTGCACTTGTTTTGCTTTACTATGCTTATTGCTTTGTGCTTTCATGACTTGTTTCTTTACAAGATTCCTATGCATAGGAAGTGGGTTAGACTTAAATGTGCTTTGAACTTGCTTCTTGATGCTCTCTTTTACTTCAATTCATATTTCTTATATGAGCATCTTTTCAAACTATCATGCCTAACTTAAAGGCGTTAAAGAAAAGTACTTATTGGGAGATAACCCAAAAGTTTTAGTTGAGTATTGGAAGTTATTACCTCTGTAATAACTGCTCCTTATCCTTTTTACTTGCTTTTTGTGCCAAGAGTAACCTCTAATGAGAGAGAAGTAATGATTAGGGAAGTTGCTGTCCCGAAACAGATTTCTATGCTTCACCGTAAAAATTTGTGTAAAATCTCAATACGTCCTTTTGAGGCGTGAATTTTTGTGCTTATTCCCCAGGTTGTTATATAACTTTAGTTAGTCCAACACTTTTTGATTTGAGCAACATAAGGTTTTCGAAAAAATTAGTATTTACCTGCTGGTCTGTTTTGACAGATTTCTGCCATTATTTGCATTTGCTTCTTGTTAGTTCCTTTTTGAATTCTTTTGGGGAATTGAGCTTTTTGAGGGAAGTGCTACAGTAGCTAGTGTTTTAATGGAAGTTTTATTGGTGTTATAACTGAACCTAAATACTTATTATCTTGAGTGCACTAATGTTGCTAATAAAGATTGTGTGAAGTTTTGTATGAAGGAAAAATTTCAGGTGTATGGAAGGAATGAGTAATGAGATGAATGATGGACTAAAGCTCAAGCTTGGGGATGCCAGGCGTGTCACCCCAAAAAATATCCAAGAAGTACAAGCGTCAAAGCTTGGGGATGCCCAAGGTATCCCCTTCTTCATCAATAAAAATCCCAGGTTTCTTCCAAACACTTCATTTTTATTGTTTCATGCACAATTGTGTTGTTCTTGGAGCGTCTTCTTTTTCGTTTTTGTTTTGGTTTTTCGTTTGATTTGTTTGATTAGTTTGCTGAATAAATTGGTTGGACCCCCTCTTTCACACATTGATTTTCAAATAGTTTGGTTTGGTTTGGTTTGGAAAAGAGTAGGAAAGTTCATGCTTAAGTGTTAAAAAGAGCTTGTTTTTGACGGTGGCCTATGCTTTGTCATGCCATGCTTGATATTGTTTTGGCTTTATGCTTAGTATTCTTTGCTGTAGCATGACTTGTTATAAACAATTGAGATTGCTTAATATTCCTTGGATGAATCATGCGTTGTTTTAGCATATTAAAGCATAGTATTGTGGTATTCTCCTTTGATGCTTTATTTGGGTTGACTTGGCGCATGCTCACACCATGTTATGACTATCTCAAGTCACCATAAGTCTTTATGATCCTTTAGTTTTCAACTTGTAGTATCACTTTATTCTTTGATCAATGATGTTTTGTCGCTCTGCATGATTATGACCATTATTGCTCTCTTAGTTTGTCGCTCCCAGTCTTTTGCTAGCCTCCACAACCAAGTATGAGTTCCACTCATGCATCCAACTCCTTAAACCAAGTTATTCCAAAGAGTCCACCATACCTACCTACTAGCATATGCTATTCCAAGTATATTCATGTTTTTATCTACCTTCCGAATTAAACTTGTTATGAGAAAACTAGTGATTAAAGCTCTCACGAACTTGATGGCACACTTTACTTTTCTTGCCCTTAATAAACTTGAACCATTGTGTCATCTATGTTGTATATGCTTGCACTTATTTGTTGGGGATTAGCAGAACCATGCTGTCATGGGGAACGCTTTCAACATTGCACCGGTACTTTCTACCTAGTTGATATCATGCTCTTTTGTCTATGGATGTCGTCGGTGTGAAATGAAAGGGGAGCTTGTAAGTCCATTGAGTTATGTATATGTGTTAGAGAAACGCCTGGGCCGCTGGTCTAATCCATGCTGACATGGTGGAAACCTGCAGCGTAACCATAATGAGCTGTCTATGAAGCATTCTTCTTATAAAAAAGAGTCCTATATCGAGAAAAAAGAGAAAAAGAAAAAAAAGAGATTATGAAAAGAGGAAAGAGAGAAAAACGCACCATATTCCCATGGTAAATAAGAAGATTGCTGAGATGCTCGTTGTCTGCTTGCCTTGTCATTTTGATATGGGGATTCTTCCGTATCATCGGGCAAGGGGTACCTCGTTGGCGGTTCTCTATGATACACATGCACTTACTATGACAAGAACTTACCGGTAACAAAACTTGAGTAGCATGAGGAGCGGCCCTCGTATTCAAGGGACATGAGATTTCTAGCTTATACTTTGTCAAGCATATACTCCATAGTTTGTTCACTTTAACCTTAATCACTTCAAGATGCTTATGATAGGGGCATTGAGAGCTGAAAGCTAATAAGTACCATAATTTTTGGAAGCTCTTTATGGGACTTGAATCCCTACTTCCTTCTATGAAGGCCCTTTTTTACTTTTATGTTGAGTCTCCACCTTCTACCTTTATGCACCTACTTTGTGAGCATAGTGGCCATTCTTAGTTCTATGTGCATTGTCCCAAGACTAGTTGATTGATGCATAACTTGATATTGCTTGCTTTAAACTATTTTGTTTCTAGTCACTATTATGAACTTTGAAGGTGTCACATTCGTTTATGTTTTGCTACTCTATGAGGGACAAGATGAATGCCATTATGCTATGTTTTCTTTATGTGAAGCAAACAAACGTTTTGCAAAGCATTGTGATTCATGAATCTTTTGTTTATGCCTTTTCATGTTGCAACATAGTTTCTTTGTCTTGTTGCTAGAACTTTGTCTTTCATGTTATGATTGAAGTACTATGATCCTAGCATTGAATGTTTTACAAATACTTTGATCAAGTTTATCATGGTGCATGTCACCTCAAAAATTATTCTTTCTTTTTATCACTTCCTACTCGAGGACGAGCAGGAGTTAAGCTTGGGGATGTTGATACATTGCAAATGTATCTATAATTTTTGATGTTCCATGCTTGGTTTTATCTACTTTCTTATGTTTTGTTCCAACTTTGGAGTACTTTTCATAGACTTTCTTGGACTAACCTATTAACAAGATGCCACAGTGCCAGTTGCCTGTTTTCTGCTATTTTTGGTTCCAGGAAAGTCAGAAAATCAATATTCTCGGAATTGGACCGGACAAAAGCCAAAGTCGATATTTACCGAAAGACTCACGGAGCCAGAAGACGAGACAGAGAGGTGCCAGGGGCTGGCCACACCACCTGGTGGCGCGGGCCAGGCTAGGCCGTGCCAGGGGTGGTGTGGGACCCTCCGGCACCCCCTCGATCTCCCTTCTCGCCTATAAGAGCCTCCCGATGCATAAACCCTAAATAATCAAGCCTCCGGCCACGAAAATTTCCGCGGCACAACCGCCACCGAAGGGGAGATTCGGGGGACAGAAAGTCTCTGTTCCGGCACCCTGCCGGGACGGGGAAGTGCCCCCCAGAGCCATCTCCATCGATCTCCACCACCATCTCCATCACCATTGCTGATTCCCATGATGAGGAGGGAGTAGTTCTTCCTCGAGGCTAAGGGTTCTACCGGTAGCTATGTGTTCATCTCTCTCTATGCATGATCATATTGTGATCATGAGCTTGTAATCTATAGATCTACCTTGCTACTCAAGTGCTTTAATAGATCTCTTCTCTCCACATGTGTGTGAAGTTGACAGTGTGCACACTATGGTGGCACTTAGGCTAGAGATTACAAATACTTGTTATGAGTTATATTTGGAGTTGGATGTCTTTATGAAATTGTGGTGTTTGTTGGAACCATCTAGTACTCAAGGTGACAGTGTGGGGTTATCTAGATGGGAAAGGCTTACTTTGAGGTGTGCTGTTATAGCCCTACCATGGATTAGAGTGTCCAACCGGAGAGTAGTTCAGCATAGTATCATGAAGAAAATATATTTATATGAGAGTGTTCACTAGTGAAAGTATGATCCCTAGGCCTTGTTTCTAAGCATTGATACACCGTTTGCAATTAGATCTGTTACATGTTTGCTTGCTTCCATCTTTATTTCAGTTTGCCTTTAGTATCTTCCACGCCATCAAGCTATCTTCTATCACCGTTACCACTTATAATTATCTATACCACTTGAATTTCACTATCTCTTCGCCTAACTAGTGCACCTATACACCTGACAAGTGTATTGGGTGTGTTGGGGACACAAGAGACTTCTTGTATCTTTATTGCAGGGTTGCTTGAGAGGGGATACCTTTGACCACTTCCTCCCTGAGTTCGATAAACCTTGGGTAATCCACTTAAGGGAAACTTGCTGCTATTCTACAAACCTGTGCACTTGGAGGCCCAACAACTGTCTACAAGAATAGAAGTGCATAGACATCACACCACCATCTCCATCAATACCATCTACATCTTGTCTAGATCTTGTTGTAATTCCCGTACTCTATGTGGATTTATACAAGTACTATTCATCTATGATTATTTCCATTACCATTGCCATGATGTTGATTGCCTCCATGTCTGAGTAGAACATTAGTTCTTGGGGAGATGGAGAAACCCTAGTATGAGATTGAAATAAGGTAAAGTCTATTATGATATTCATTGTTGTGACCATGTGTTAGATTTTCTACATCTTGATGTTGAGAGAAGTCGACCTCTCATTATGTGCCTCTCATGGTGACTTGATGGAGGAAACTACTTGTTGGTAGACGGAGGTGTGCTAGCACTTACAATGACTATAAAGCTATTGGCACCCCTTACATATCAACTTGGGAAACCGAGGAAACTCACGGAACACTATCCATGCCATGGGATACGTCCTACGGGATTATGTCCCTTAATAGCGTAGTAATTCGATTGCTGACTGCTGTGGTTAGGAGGATGATGTGAGCAACGGTTTTTGTCTATTCGTCTAAATACGGAGTTCCTCCCACACATACATAGTTGAGAATGTTCATGATGATAATATTTATCTTAAATCTTTATAATACTAGTGGTGCATCCGCTACTCCCTGAGAACACGTTTTCCCTACCACAGTTCCAATCTCTTATATACACGATACTTACTTTCTGTACTCAGTTGTTTACTTTACTTTATTATTGCTCTTACACCCAAAACCAAAAAACACCTTTTTACAGAATACTCGCATTTTATCTTGTCACTCAGAACGTTATCTAGCATTTCTATCGTAATATTTATTTCAAGAGTTATTAGACTTCAGACTCCTGCTCCCTATGTGATCGATATCTTTATTTCGAAACTAGCTACGAACAATCTGTGCACTTGCAGTCATCAAGCTATTTTCTGGTTCCGTTGCGGGGGAGCTAAGCGCTGTAGGTCTTTTAGTTTTTGCTTATTTATTTTTGTCTTGCTAAATTTGGTTTTGAGTTACAGGTTTCCACCAACACAATGGAGTTTGAGCATATGACTAGTGCTATCCCACTTAACCACTTTGGGAACCCATATGATATTTATAAAAGAGACAACTCCAATGAGAAGACAAGGGGGTTTGAAATAAATCCTCTACTACTTAGTATTCTACATAAGAAGCAATTTACTGGAGATGAAGAAGATCTTGATCCATATGAGCATATTGCATGTTTCAAAGATATATGTGGCACTTTTGTATTGACGGGATATACCGCTGATGAGGTAAGGGTTAAATTTTTTACTCAAACTTTGACAAGTACAACTCTCTCATGGTATAGATCTCTACCCCCTGAAGCCACTACTACTTGGGATAATCTGGCCTGTGAATTTCTATCAAAATATTATCCATTATCAAAATCTTTTGGAATCAGGCGTCTTATAATGACTTGGAAGAATCATTCTAATGAAGGACTGGTAAGAGCTTATATTAGATTTAAAAATTTATTACGACTATGTCCTCATCATGATTTTCCTGAATGGTATTTACTACATATCTTTTATGGCGGTTTAATTGAACCTAATAAAATTGAACTAGACTCATTCACGGAAGGAGCCTTTATGAATCTTCCTATACCTAAAGCTTGGGCTTTACTTAATAGAATTCGTGATCATAGAGTTTCATGGAATTTTGGTCTAGGAAGTGAAGGAGGCGTAGAAATAGAGCATGATTGTATTCATGACTATAATAAAAAAGGCCATGTTAAAGAATTATCTAAGGAACTTTACTTGGATTTAGATCTTGTGTTGCAAGTTGTTAAAGCTTTTACAGAACATATCAAAGCTCTGAAAGAGGGTCCGGTCAAGTATGATCCACCACCCAAACCTGAGAAGATAAAGGAACACTAGCCTCCCTAGAACCAATGCATGAATTGCCTTTTCCTAACGCTGCACAAAAGCATATTCTTGAGTATGAACAGGTCAATGCAGTACAAGAGAAGAAGGAAGAGGAAATCATGCAAGAAGTCGTGGAACATTTGGAAGAAACCAAAGATGAAGAGGTAACCAAGAAAGCAATTATGTCTATGTACTCACATTGTAACATAGTTGAACTTGATGAAGAGACTTATATATTGGTTGAAGGTAAAACAAAGGTAAAAGATGTGGGTAGGCCTATTCTTCCCTGCATATTTAAAGAAACCTCGCATTACGGTTTATGTGATCTTGGCACCGAAGTTAATGTTATATCTTATGATTTCTACTTAGAAATAAAAGAAGAAATAGAACCAGCTACAATTGAAAATATTGATATGACAATTATGTTAGCCAATAAAAATCTGAGAATTCCAATGGGAGTAGTTGAAGATGCAACAGTCACATTTGGCAATAAAAACTTTCCTATCGATTTGGTAGTTGTTGATATGCCAACTCACACTCTTTGCCCAATTATATTGGGAAGGAAGTTTTTGGGTGATATAGGTGCCTATGTTAATTTCAAGAAGGAGATTGTGTCTCTTAAGCTTGGTGGAACGGAAAATAAATTCCACTTTTCCAAATTTAAAGACATCCCTCCATAAATACAAGAAGAAGAAGAGATAACAATTTAGGAAATGGCAGCTCTTTTCTTTAGTAGTTGATAGCTGTGAGATTTGACACATTTTTGATGGTTTTTATTGATGGTTTTCTCCCGGATTTGATCATTTTCTGATTTTACCTTACGCTAATACTTCGGTAGCAAAGAAAACTTGGTTTGTGTTTAAGGTTCTGAATGTCAACAGAAGGATTTAACTAGAGAAATACAATATTCTGGAGAAAACAAGCAAGTCCCACTTTGGAAGCTCGCGAGGGGAGCTCACAGAAGCTTTAACGAGCAACTATACGGCAGGAATATTTTTTCCGGCCGCATAGTTCCCGCCGTATAGTTGCCGCCGCCTCTGTCTTGTCAAAAGGGACAACTTCCATGAAGTAACCACGGATGAAAACACAATGCAATAGCCGCCACACCATCCAGAAGGGAGAAAGAAGAGATCCGGAGAAGAAGCAGAAAACGTTCTTCATCTCGCTCCACGATCTTCGACCTCCTAGCCAATACACCCCATAGCCACTACTTGTACTTGAGAGAGAGAGAGGGATCACCACCTTGCAAGACTAGGGTTTGAGATTGTTTCTTCCTATCTTGAATTGTGTTGGATATTTTTCTATTCTTATTGTGGATCTCCACGGTAATACCAAGACGAATTCCCTTTATTCAATTATAATGATGATCCGCTCTTCTCTCATGTGTGAGTAATTTCCTTGGGCGTGGGAGATGTGAGGGATTGGTGAGATGTGATGTGCCTTCATATATTTTACATTAGTTTGTGATTGATTCTACATACTATAATATGTGTGCTTGACTATATGTGGGATGCCTAATGCTTGTTGTCCAATTATGGGCCTAGACAACATGATACCTTGTTCTACACAGATAAGATCTTGTTCGCTAGTGGACCGGCGACCCTCGGGTGACACGAGTATATCAATGGAAAGCTAGTTGACTCGAGCATAACGAGTAACCACTGTGCTTATTGCATTAGTGTGATCCAAGGAGCTTAATCGCTAAGCAATCTGAAGGGTCTTAATCACCTAGTGTCTGACCATGGTTTTGGTAGCAGGCTAGTAGGATGATTGAAGTTGGGATGAAATCTACCAAGAGGAGTTCCGGTTAATTATGGGTTTCTCGCCTACACACATATCTATAAGATTATAATAGTTACACTCACCACTCGTCCACCTGGCACAGTCACTATCACCATGAACTGAATCTCCCCGCGCCTCCTTTCGTCATCTACAGGAAACAACAAACAAGCAAAGCCGTTCTTTACTTTTATGCTTTATATTTATGAAGTTTACATTTTAGTTCTATTTAAATTTATTGCATTTAATCAAAACCCCATTCTTATTTCAACACTTGCGGTCAATTTACTCGAAGACCTGTGACAACTTCGGGTGTGACAGAGACTCCACCAATAAACACTTACCTTTGGGCTCCCTGTGGGATCGATATCTGAACTTCAAAACTAGCTAGAAATGATCTATGCTCTTGAAAACATCAAGGTATTTTCGGGGAGCTAAGCGCTAAGTGTTTGTCTTTTGACATTTTAGGTGTTGCTACTACAAAATGTTCTCCTTAGGAGACAAAGGGTCTACACGCTCTGGTAGGACCTATCTGCCGGATTATAGTGAGCGCGTGCCTGCTTAGAGGCGCGAAGAAATTATTGAAAAACTTTTAATAGCAAATAAAGTTGAAGTTGAAAACCTGAGTGATATAATGGAAATCATGTCTATTTACAGGACAACTCCTATGAAACCCAAGAAAACTCTCAGGGAATACAGTGCTCCAAGTTCTGAATTTCTTAAACAACCAATAGAGTTCCCTAATCCTGGAGTTAGAGAATATTGATTTGATGGTGGAATTATTAAAATCTTGCAGGAGAAAGCTTTCAGTGGAAGGGAAGATGAAGACCCAGGAAGACATATTAGAGAGTTTGACGATGTGATAACATTGCTTGGACCAAAAGGTTTGCCAAGAGACTTCTCTCATCTTAAATTATTTTGATGGTCTCTTAAAGGTAAAGCTCTAGACTGGTTATATTCTCTCCCTCGCCATTACATTAAATGTTGGGAAAACTGCATTACTAAATACATAGACAGGTTTCTTCCTTCTAAAAAGGTAACTGAACTTAGAAAGAACATAGGCAACTTTAGTCAGAAAGTGGGAGAAAACTACCCGCAAGCCTGGGAAAGATTCTTTGGAATGATCAATAGTATTCCTAGTCATGGCTATTATAAACTAACAATTTGCCATTTATTTTACCATGGTCTCAACACTCAACGTAGAGAGTTACTGAATTTCTCAGCAAGAGGATTAATAAATACTTTAACTATTAAAGAATTTTTGGAATTAATGTCTACTAGGGCTAAGAATGATTCTTTATATAATCCTGATTTTGGCACTAAGCCGGAAAAGGGATACTTCAGATAACTCCTGATCTTATGCCTGAGGTACGTAAGACTATGAAAGAAAAAGGTATACCTTCTGAACTTACTAAGGAAAACAAAGAAGATTTGTTCCAAGTTTTAGCTGAAGAAGATTAAACTAGAAAAGTTTTTCAAGAATTAAAACATCGACAAGTAAAATCTCATAATAACTTGCATAAGCATTTGCAAAAACACAAAAAGATTTTGGAAGAACTCACAGAAAATTAAGATGAGATAGGCCAAGAGATAAAATTATTTCATAAGTATCTTAGTATGATTGAAACCCAATGTGAACTAATAGCATTTGGTTATCAATTTTTTCTTCATGATGATAAAGATATTCCTGTTTCTACTAATGTTGTCACAAGAAGGGGTCAGTTGTTACAGGACCCTTAGGACCACCAGAATATGAAGCTGAAAAAGAGCGCAAGGAAAAAGCCTTGCTCGAAGCAAGTCAAGAAGAGGATACATTGGTGGATCCTCAAGATGAAACTGAGACGCCAGAGCAAACCAAGGAGGACCAAACCTCATTATTTCTCTCCTCATTATTTCTCTCATATTATCTCTCCAAACCTCTCAAATCCTCCTAGAACTTTTGATTCTTCGCGAATTTTGTTCGTTTGAGTGGGGGAATCAACAGATCGGTATGTTTCTCTCCCTATCCATGCTTTATTTTCAGATTTCCATGGTTGAAACTCTAACATTGATCTAGTGGATGAACTCAAGCTTATTTCGTTTTTCCTATTAATTTCTCGCGTTAGGATTGAATTTTTCCACGTAGAATCGTTCATATATCATATAGAAACTATATGCCTAAGGTTTTATGGTGACATTTTTTTAGTGCGTCATGATGAACAAAATCGGTAACCTCTTTCGTTCGAGAAAGCGCCAACGGGGTGAGGGCTCAAGCTCGCGGACCCGAGCTTCGCGCAACTCCAAGTTGGATATTGTCTCAGCAAGGAGGGTCCTGCCCACACGTTGGGCCGACCACAACTTTCTCACCGCGGCAGGGTTGAAGGAGGACTTCAACCTCATGTGCAGCAGGTCGGGGTTGATGGTGATCAGCTTCGCAAGCCATGACCCCTATGCTGAACTCACCCACGAGTTCCTTGCCTCCTTCTACGACGACCACAAGGAGAAAGGTAACATGTGAATGATCAGCTTCACCATGAACCGGCAACACTATGAAATAAATTACGAACAATTTTGCCATGCTTTTAGACTCCCCCATACCAGGGAGCCCAATATTACTAACCTCTATAGCGTCACAAGTGGAACGACTTGGGAGGTTATTTTTGTTAATGGTGGCATGTACTTTTATCAGAAGAAGATGTCCACCATCCAGAACCCAAACATTCGCTACTATGCTCTGTTCCTCGCCAACACACTACTGGGGAGAGGTGACACGGTCTCCATGGCCAATGCGGACATGGCTATGATCACCAAGGCTCTTTTCCCTACTTCACCACAGAGCCCCATTCCTGCAGCTCTACTCATCAAGAACTTCTGCCACCAAAACAACAAGACCAAAGGTGATATTTGCATTGGTGGATTGGTAACCCACCTTGCCTATGCATTAAATGTTATACTACCTATCATGGAACCTGTTGATGGCTCCAAACTTATGGACGTCAAATATTTGACTGCTTGTGCCTTCCTTGGTGTTTACCATGCTAACCAGAGGCTCCAAGCATATTAATTCGGTTACCTTGATGATGTACAGGGTGAGCAGGTTCAGTTGCCCTGCCCCCAGGCCTTCTCAATTATGGACAAGAACACTTAGATCCTCACCATGGACCAAGTGACGACGATCTTGGCCGAGCACCAACCCGAGGAGGAGGAAGAAGAAGGGCAACGGGATGATGAGGAGCGGGAGCAGGAGGAAGAGCAGGGACACAACCCTGCTTGGGAGGGACAACAGCAGCATCAATGAGGAGCGTGGGACCCGTGGCCTAACCAGCCACAACAGGGGTACGACTACGTCCCCTACCAGGAGTTCCAGCAGCTCAACCAGCGCGTTGGGGAGGTCGACCACACTCTCCAGGATGTGAATGAAGATGTGAATGCTTTAACTCACAACTTCAGTCACTTCATGACCCACTTCCACGACTTCTACTAGCAGTATCCACACCAGCCGCCAAATGACGGCAACAACTGAGCCTGGCAATCGCCTAAGCTTAGAGGAGGTTCTAGAACCTCCAAACTTTGCATTCATATTTTCAGTTCTTCTTTTTATTTATTTTATTTCTTCATAATTTCATGTTTATTTCCAGCTTTGCATTTCTAAACCAAAAATACAAAAAAATTAGTCGTAATTTTATTTGCAAGTTCGTTTCTTTGTTTCTCTAGGAGATTGCTTAATTTCAGGTGACTTGGCAATATGGAAATGTAGGAGAGGTTCGACTCAAATACGGGAACGAAGCAAGCAAGAGGAGGTATCACATTACTTTCATCAAACTCCTTGCAACCTTAAATTGATCCTACAATTATTTACTCGCTTGCACTGGAGTCACTCCCCACTTAGCTTGTTATCCTACAAATTCTATCCCTTTGCTAGTATCTTTTTTTAGTTTTGAAACAATGAACAATGAACTTGGTTAAAAATACTTCCTACATTTTTACGACAAGAAAAAGCATCTGAAAGATGACTTGAGTCCATGTTTAGCTCAAAGAATTTGATTTTAGAACTACTCCATCCCATTTGAGCTTAATATAAATAGATTCGATAGTACCCTTGATTGAAATTGTTTGATTAAATGGATGCTTCAAAGTAGTAGAAATTATGCCACTACTTTTTCTAATAATTACACTAAGATATTGTTTTACGCGTGTCATTACAACTCTGTCGTGCTCCATGGGGAACCTTTAACTCCGCTGGCCAATGAACGATCTAAATGTAGGAAACCACTTGATTTCGGCTATTGAGTTATGTAAGCGTCTATAGTAGCAATGCTATGATGTGCAAACTTTTTAGTCTCCTCATGGTTTCACGTTCCAAGTGAAGTTGTAGTACTCCTCTAGCCCATTATTGCTCAACATCATTTATTGTCTTGGTCACGAGTGCACATCACAGCCCCAATTAACATGTTAAAAATAGTGGCATGATTTCTCTATGAAAGAGCTGAAGTTTTTGAAAGACAAAAGAAAGAAAAAGGTGCTTTGAGAACCTTGAAATTTTGACATGGGAGTAGATGATTTGTTCTTAAATTAAATATTTTGATGCCAACTTGAGTACTCTTAATTGGTTAAATGAACAAGAACAAAAAGTTTTCATCTCTCAATAAAGAGAGGCACCAACAAAGAATTTGTCTCACCTTCCTAGCTAAACTTTCGATACTTTCTTGGGCATATGATTTATTTGCTAACAAGGTATACGTGGTTAGGAAGTGGACTCAGTGCAATCTTGTGAATACTCGTATGATCATATTTAAGATTGCAGGTATTGTGAAGAAAAGAATTTGACACCAATTCAAACTTGTGAGTTCCTTTATTTTCAGTCTCGAATATCGGCTATTCTTCCTTATTTCCTTGTCATTCGAGGGCGAGCAACATCTAAGCTTGGGGGAGTTGATAGCTGTGAGATTCGACACATTTTTTATGGATTTTATTGATGGTTTTCTCCCAGATTTGATCGTTTTCCGGTTTTACCTTACGCTAATACTTTGGTAGCAAAGAAAACTTGGTTTTTAATGTGTGTTTTAGGTTCTGAATGTCAACATAAGGATTTAACTAGAGAAATACAATATTCTGGAGAAAAAAAGCAAGTCCCACTTTGGAAGCCCGCGAGGGGAGCTCACAGAAGCTTTAACGAGCAACTATACGACGGGAATATTTTTTCGGCCGTATAGTTCCCGCCGCCTCTGTCTTGTCAAAAGGGACTACTTCCGTGAAGGGTCCACGGACGAAAACACAATGCAACAGCCGCCACACCATCCAGAAGGGAGAAAGAAGAGATTCGGAGAAGAAGGAGAAGACGTTCTTCATCTCGCTCCATGATCTTCGACCTCCTAGACAATACACCCCATAGCCACTACTTGTACTTGAGAGAGAGGGATGTCCACCTTGCAATACTAGGGTTTGAGACTGTTTCTTCCCATCTTGAATTGTGTTGGATATTTTTCTATTCTTATTGTGGATCTCCATGGTAACACCAAGACGAATTCCCTTTATTCAATTATAATGATGATCCGTTCTTCTCTCATGTGTGACTAATTCCCTTGGGCATGGGAGATGTAAGGGATTTGTGAGATGTGATGTGCCTTCATATATTTTCCATTACTTTGTCATTGATTCTAAATACTATAATATGTGTGCTTGACTATCTGTGGGATGCCTAATGCTTGTTGTCTAATTAAGGGCCCAGACAACATGATACCTTGTTCTACACAGATAAGATCTTGTTCGCTAGTGGACTGGCGACCCTCGGGTGACACGGGGATATCAATGGAAAGCTAGTTGACTCGAGGATAACGAGTAACCACTGTGCTTATTGCATTAGTCTGATCCAAGGAGCTTAATCGCTAAGCAACCTGAAGGGTCTTAATCACCTAGTGTCTGACCATGGTTTTGGTAGCAGGCTAGTAGGATTATTGAAGTTGGGATGAAATCTACCAAGAGGAGTTCCAGCTAATTATGGGTTCCTCGCCTACACACATATCTATAAGATTATAATAGTTACACTCACCACTCGTCCAACTGGCACAATCACTATCACCATGAACTAAATCTCCACGCGCCTCATTTCGTCATCTGCAGGAAATAACAAACAAGCAAAGCCGTTCTTTACTTTTATGCTTTATATTTCTGAAGTTCACATTTTAGTTCTATTTAAATTTATTTCATTTAATCAAAACCCATTCTTATTTTAACACTTGCAGTCAATTCACTCGAAGACCTGTGACAACTTCGGGTGTGACAGAGACTTCACCAATAAACACTTACCTTTGGGCTCCCTATGGGATCGATATCTGAACTTCGAAACTAGCTACAAACGATTTGTGCTCTTGCAGACATCAGTAATCAAGAAGAAGAAATATATGAAGATCCAAATTATGAAGAAATAGTTATGGAGGACAAGTCCCTGGGAGAACTAGAAGATGAATTTGATCCACTTCCCATTTTCGGACCTCCAACCGATGAGGCTTTTGAAGAGCCAGAAAAGAGAGGGGATGAGGAACTACCACCCCTAGAGTTGAAGACTCTACCAGAAAATCTTAAATACAGGTTTTTAGACGATACAAATAAATTCCCTTTTATTATTAGTGCTAAACTTTCAGGAGAAGAAGAAGAAGAACTCATGAAGATACTTAAGGAGCATCAAGGCCTTTGGGTACTTAATGGATGACTTGAAGGGCATTAGTCCCATGATAGCCATCCATCGAATATTCATGGAAGAAGGTGCTAAACCAGTTGCAGAATTCAATAGAAGACTGAAGCCTGAAATGAAAGAAGTGGTAAGAAAAGAAATTGTACGCCTACTAGATGCAGGTATAATCTATCCTGCTAAACAAAGTGAATGGGTAAGTCTTTTTCATTGTGTCCCTAAGAAGGGTGGTTTTACTGTTGTTCCTAATGAAAACAATGAATTGATACCTACTAGAACTGTTGTTAGGCACAGAATGTGTATAGACTTCAGGAAATTAAATAAAGAGACTAGGAAATATCACTAGTCATTACCGTTCATAGATCAAACTTTAGAAAGGTTAGCAAACCATACTCATTTTTCCTACTTGGACGGTGACATGGGTATACCCTATAGGTACTCAAGTTTGGTATATACGGTCCAGATACGGCGGAAGCCCATGGCGTTGCCAAGGCCCAATGGAGAATTCGAGTGGCCCGCGGACTCTCGATTGCTTGCGAGCCAAGAAAAAGCTTAAGATACAAAGTTCAAACGGGAAACCCTAATCTGTAACCGACTCGACGTGCTACCCGAGACCTAGCCTATCTATATAAAGGCTAGGAGGGGGCGGCAAGAAGGACACACGCAACCCTAGTTTCCACAACTCTCGCCAGATTGCATCTGCGCGCCCCTGTAATCTTCGATTCCTTTGTTAATTCCAAGAGCAGACAAGCAGGAGTAGGGACCTCTACGAGGCCTGAACCTGGGTAAAACTTGCATCCCTGTGTGCTTGTTTGCGAGCTGACTGATGCCTCTAGCGCTCCCTCCTTCTCCAAAACCTAAGTCCATAACAATAGGCATTGACGAGTTAAACCCTTGTCAATTGGCGCCATCTGTGGGAATTGGGAGTGCTAATGTCGTGGCTGCTTGGCCCCATCAACCATGATCTACAACTACGCAACAGCGTAGATTCGCCAGCTCTTCGGCGCGTTCGACTTCACCGTCCACACACCGGCCACTCTCCCGGCTTTCGAGTCCATGGGCGATGGAATCAGCCTGGCGATTGGAGCTTCCGCTTCCAAGTTGGTCAACTGGGCACGCTTCGCATGCCTGACCAGCCGACAGCACCCGCGATTGCTCCAGCATCGTGGTTCCTGCCACCAATCGGCACCCTCAGCAAGCTCAATGCCTCAGCAATAGCTGGGAGCACGGACAACGACAAAGTCGCGGATCCGATCTGGGTGATCTGGCCACTTAAGACGGAGCCTATGGCTCTGGATCTGAAAGTTGCGGGAGCAACAGCTTCCCCAACCACTTTATGTGCGCAGTCATCAACGCAGGCGACACTACCACCAATTGTGAAAACGTTGGCACCGGATCTGGCACCGGGCCGCCCACAACGGCAGCACACCCAATGACACCGGACCACCCAACGGCAGTACACCCAATGGTGGCCCCACCAACGGTGGCAACAGCGCACCCATCAACAACGGAGCGGCAGGAGAACCGCCAACCATAGTGAATGAACACACTAGAGAGCACGTGGTGATCAAGCTCAATGACAACGAGTGGGCCCGCTGTCGAGAAGCTTTGCGAGGAAACCCTCTGCCCCTCAACTCCCCGCAAGACATGCTGATGGGCTACCATTGGCTACTGAAGGAAGAGTACAAATGCCAGCTACATGCAATCGTGCAACTCGAAGCGCGTAAAAAGGCGGCAGATGAATCAAGCCTTTGGCGAGCCGGGCTCTCCTCCCATGGAGGATCCTCCTCCAAAGGCAACGAGTACCTGACCAACAAGAGAAGATCTCGACTGGCCCACCTCACCGAGGAGGAACGTGTGGAAGCCGCGAAAGTCCTCGACTTCGGCTCCATGGCGGTGGATACACGGGGCAACGTGCTCCTGAAGACGCTGCAAGCCGCGGTAACGGTGGCCACCATGTACCTCCTCAACAACCAGCCGCCAGCTGGAGATCCACGAGCTACCATGCACCGATCTACGATCGTGGGCTTGGGGCTAGTCGAGGAAGCCCTCGACAAAGAGCCTGCACTGGAGCCAAAGAAAAGCAAGGCTCTAGCAAAACACTACTCCTCGCCTTCGTCCAGCGATGATAGCCACGATTTGTCTCGGCGGCGCTGCTCACGGCGGCACGATCGCGACTATGATGCACGCGATGACCTCACGCAGCGCAAAATCGACAAATCAAGGGCAAGACGTGCTCGTTCGACTGACTCATAAGAGGACGAGACTAAGCTCTGTGGCGCCAGATGCTTCAGCAGGGCCATCAGGCAGAAGCGAATGGCTAAAGGGTTCAAACTACCGTCAGAGAACCCAAAATTTGACGGTCTACATAACCCAAAAATCAGGTTGGAGGACCACATCTCCTCCGTCAGACTACATGGCAGGATTCGAAGCATGGCCATGCAATGCCTGCAGCTATAGCTGCAGGGCCCCGCTCGCGCATGGCTCAACAATCTCCCGCGCGGATTCGTAGCTAGGAAGAGCTGGTCTACAGCTTCGTGCACAATTTCAAGGGCACCTACAAAAGGCCCGCATCAGTCGAAGAGCTAAGAGCTGCGAGCAAAGGTCGGGCGAATCGCTACGCTCGTACATCCAAAGGTGGTCCATCATCAAGAACTCCGCAGAAAACATCTCGGAGGACCGCGTAATCGACGCATTCAATGGCAGGGTTCGCCGTATAGAACTCAGGGAGGAGCTGGGCCGCTCGAAGCCCAAAACGATCGACCACCTGATGGAAATCACGAATTGGTGGGCTGACAGAGAAGACTCGGTAAAGAACCGTACCTACTCCGACGACGACCTTGGGCGCAGACGCGACCGCCAAAGCAAACGTCGAATGCGCGTCTACGACGACCGCGACGAGGTAAACATGGTCGTAGCCGGCTACACCAACAAATGCGACGATAACCGCAACAGCGGAAAAACCACGCAGGTGTGGCAACGCCGCACTCGCGAAGAGGCACCCGCAACATCTATCGAGGACAAACTGTCCGGGCCATGCAACATGCACTTCTACATCGACAAGCACGATGGCAAGAAGAAACCCAACCACCTTCTCAAGGACTGCCGCGAGTTCCTCAAACTCCACGAGGGCCTGGCCCGGATGAATCGCAACGCAGTCAACATGGGCTATGAAGCCGCCCCAGGCGTTGTGGCACATGGAGCTCCTCCACCACCGCCCGGACCACCACCACCCGCGGTCGCGCCAGTCCAGCATCACGGAGGCGAGCCATACCCACGAGCTGTGGGCAACATGGGGATGATCCAAAAAGGGCGTCCCTCAAATCGAGTGCAGAAGGCCATCACTCGCCAAGTCAACTCGGCGATAAACTCTCCACGTTCAACCACTGAGTACCGCAGTGGAAGCGACTCCTGCATCACCTTTAACAGGCGTGACCACCCGTGCCAAGTTCCTCGTCCAGGCCACTGTCCCCTCGTACTCGAGGCGCAGATTGGGGGTTTCGACATGAGTCGCGTCTTCATGGATGGCGGCAGTGGCATTAACCTCATATTTGCGAGTATCTTGCGGGTGATGAGGATCCCTCTGACGTGTCTGGAAGTTTCAGACATGACGCTCCACGGCATCGTCCTAGGGAAAGGCATATATCCCCTAGGCAAAATCAACCTCGATGTCATCTTCGGCACGCCGCAAAACTTTCGGCGAGAGCGCATCGACTTTGAGGTCGTTGACTGGCCTTCAAAATATCATTGCATCCTCGAACATGTCGCGTTCGCGAGGTTCATGGTAGTGCCACACTACGCCTACCTGCAGATGAAGATGCCAGGTCCAAACGGCGTAATCACAATCAACGGCAACTTCGAGAGGTCTGATAGCTGCGATAGGGAATTCGCAAGGCTGAAGGAGTGCAGGAGGAACTCGCAAGGCTGAAGGAGGAACTCGCAGTCCTTCGGCATGCAGGAGGAACTCGCAACGCTGAAGGAGTCGACAAACAATAGTCTGCCTCCCCTGAGCAGGCCAAGTTCACCCGACCTGTCCTTCGACTCGTCAGTGCACACGAAGAAAGTCCAGGTCCACCCAACGGACCCGACGAAGACGGCCCTCATCGCCAGCAACTTGAGTTCCGCATAGGAACTCACGCTCATCGAATTACTCCGTGAGCACTGGGAGATCTTCGCCTGGTGTCCAGCAGACATGCCAGGAGTTCCCAGGGAATTCGCCGAGCACTCACTCAACGTAAATCTAGATGCAAGGTCAGTCAAGTACACAATTCAGCGACTGTCTGAACCAAGAGCAAAGGCAGTCGGAATGGACATCAACAGACTCCTCGACGCCAAATTCATACGCGAGATCAAGGAAAGCACTTGGCTTGCCAATACGGTGCTTGTGCCTAAAAAAGACACAGATATCCTGCGGATGTGTGTGGACTTTATCTCCTTGAATAAGCACTGCCCAAATGATCACTTCTCGCTGCCGCGAATCGACCAAATCATTGACTCCACCGCAGGATGTGAGCGTCTCTGCTTCCTCGATGCCTACTCAGGCTACAATTAGATTCGAATGAAGGAGCAAGACCAAGAGAAAACAGCGTTTACAACGCCCTTTGGTGTGTTCTGCTACAACATGATGCCCTTCGGGCTAAAAAACGCAGGAACCACCTATCAACAGTGCATGCAGGCCTGCCTCAAGAACCAACTTGGTCGCAACATACAAGTCTACGTTGATGACATCGTCATCAAAAATGAAGAGGAAGCCTTGCTAATCGACGATCTACGCGAAACCTTCACCAACCTCGACCGCTACCGGATCAAGCTGAATCCGGACAAATGCACCTTCGGCGTACCATCTGGGCAATTACTTGGGTATCTCATCTCCGTGAGAGGGATCAAAGGAAACCCGAAGAAAATAAAAGCCATACTAGCCATGGAGAAACCAAAGATCGTAAGAGGCGTCCAACAGCTGGCCGGGCGAATCGCGATGCTCAGTCGATTCATCAGTCAAATGGGCGAAAAGGCACTGCCCTTCTACCAACTTCTCCGCAAAACTAACAAGTTCGAGTGGACAGACGAGGCTCAAGAAGATTTCGAAGACCTCAAACGTCTGCTATCCACCTCGCCAGTACTGGTGACTCCACACGAAAAAGAGCCGTTGTTGCTCTACATCTCCGCCACCAACCAGGTGGTCAGCATGGTGCTCGTGATGGAACAAGCCGAAGAAAACAAGGTCCACGGGGTCCAGCGCCCAGTCTACTACCTCAGCGAGGTGCTCACGCCAACAAAACAGCGGTACCCGTACTAGCAGAAGCTGGCGTATAACATCTTCATGACAACCAGGCGACTGCGCTGCTACTTCCAGGAGCACCCAATCGTGGTGGTCAACGACGCCCCGCTCGGGCATATCCTCAGTAACCCTGATGCCACCGGGCGAGTCGCGCTTTGGGGAATCAAACTGTCTCCACAAGACATCACATACGAAAAGCATGACGCGATCAAGTCGCAAGTTTTCCTTGATTTCCTTGTGCACTGGATGGAGAACCAGCTCCCCAAAAAACCAGATATGTCCTACCTCTTGACAATGCACTTCGATGGGTCCAAATGAAAGGACGGAGCTGTTGCAGGTGTCATACTAATATCACCCCAGGGAGACAAGCTGAAATACATTCTGCGAATACAGTTCACTGCCTCCAACAATGAAGCTGAGTATGAGGCTCTAATCCATGGGATGCGGATGGCGAAAGCCTGTGGCGCCAAGAGGCTCATCATCTACGGCGACTCCAAACTGGTGGTCAATCAAACGATGCACGAGTGCGACGCACTAAGCGATAACATGATCGCCTATCGCGACCTCTATGACACACTCGAAGGGGACTTCGACGACTGTGAGCTGCGGCACGTAGGCCGCGAAAGCAACGAAGAGGCGGACACACTCGCCAACATTGGCTCCACCTACGCCCCCATACCACCTGGGGTATTTCTCGAGCGCATCTGCGAACGCTCCATCAAGCCAAAGGCTCCAGAGAAGAAAGCAAGCACGTCAACAGACTCGGGGGCTACGCCACCCAATGAGCCAATGGCACCCGACGACCTGGAGCTTGATACAGGACTCGAAGGACCAATGGGCGTCATGATGATCGAGCCATCTTGGACACAACCCTACATCACATATCTACTCAGCAAGAGGCTGCCAGATGATCCGACTGACGCGCGACACATCGCGCGACGATCCAAGGCATTCACCATCATCAATGGCAAACTATACAAGCGCAACATCACAGGAGTGCTCCAATGGTGCGTCTCCAACGGGGACAGAAGGGCCGTCCTCCTCGACATCCACGAAGGGACCTGCGGGCACCATGCTGGTAGTCGCGCCCTCGTCGCCAAAGCTCTACGAGCTGGATTCTACTATCCCATGACCATGCGCGATGCCAAGGACATCGTCTAGCGCTGCAACGCTTGCCAGCGATTCGCGGGACAAACCGCACGCACCTGGCGCGGAATTCCGGCCAATACCATTGGATTGGCCCTTCATGCAATGGGGACTTGACATGGTTGGCAAGCTCCCGAAATCCTCACTAGGAGGTTACGTCTACCTCTTGGTCGCAGTCAACAAATTTACCAAGTGGATCGAGGCCATGCAGGTGACAAACCAATCAGGATCCACAACTGTCAACTTCTTCGAGTCCATTGTCTATCGCTTTGGAGTGCCACACAACATTATCACGGACAATGGGACGAACTTCACCTCCAAGGAGTTCCAGGAATTCTGCGAAAACCTGGAAATCAGCATAAGCTATGCCTCGGTGGCTCACCCGCAGACCAACGGTCAAGTCGAAAAGGCCAACAGCCTCGTCTGCGGCGGAATCAAGAAGCGACTCCTCTGACCACTCGAACAAGCCGCCGGATGCTGGCCAGACGAACTGCAATTCGTACTCTGGAGCTTGCGCACAACTCTAAACAATGCCACTGGATACACCCCGTTCTTCATGGTGCATGGCGCCGAAGCGGTGCTACCCGCAGAAGTATGCTACAAAGCCCCGCGGGTGGTCACTTACAGCGAGCAGTTGTCAACTCTTGCACTCGAAGACTCCGTCGACCTTCTTGACGAGGCACGAGAAATCATAGCGTAAAGATCAACGATCTACCAACAAAGCCTCCGCAACTACCACAACAGAAGGCTACGCCCAAGATCCTTCGTCGAAGGAGACCTAGTCCTGCGGCTCAAGCAACAAGAGCATCTCAAGCTCGAGTCTTCCTGGGAGGGACCTTACGTGATTACAGAAGTAATCCCAGGTGGCGTCTATCGCCTTAAAGATTTCAAGACAGGAGTCACATACTCCAACCCCTGGAACGTCGCACAGCTGCGTCGTTTGTACTCCTAGTTGTTTTTTACATTACAAATAAGGCTATTCAGCCAAGCTACTTAGCCACACTAATAAGGCTATAATAATCTGTAAAATATTCTAATAATACAATAAAAGATCGTATGCATCAATTGATGCAGAGGCCGGGGTTTTGCCCCCTTTTCGAAAAAAAAGCTACTTAGCCACACATTGTACCTCGTACTATTCTGCGAAAAAATAAAGCTAAGTGCCCCGAAACTTTTTGTTTTCTCTTATTTTTCTAGCAATCTTATCACTCGGGGTTTGCGCCACCCTTTACATCCTCGTTCTACGAACAAATCACAGTATCCCGAGTAGCTGACACAACATCAATCAAACCCTTGATAAACATCAACCCAGTTACAACGCACCTGACAGGTTGACAAGGTGTTGAGATAACACAAGTCAGGCTAACGAAAAAAAACTGCAGAGTACAAATACACTCGCAAAATATAAAAGCTAGCAAGCTATTCACATATCAATGAGTATTAATTAAATCTAATATATTCATATGGACTTTACAACACTTGTACCAATTATGCGCAGGATACAAGTCAAAGCTACTGCTGCAACAGAAGAACGTTCGTTTGTTCCTCGAATAAGTCGACGATTTCTTCTGCTGGGCGATCAACTGTCTAGTAATGCGGAACCATGTTCTAGGTCATACCTTCCGGCGGGGTCGGCGGCCCAGCAGCCAGTGGCGGAGGACAGACTAAATTTTTGGTGTGGCGAAATTGTACGAATTAAAATTAAAAGTACCAAATATTATATAATAATTTATATGGAAAAAATGTAATCAACATGACATGAATTCAATTCACGTATCATCATATCAGATAAAAGTTTCACATAAAAATATACCTCGGAAATGAGTCTTAAATATAATTTTTCCTCCAATTTATCAAACATACTAGAATATAGTATAAGAAACCTGCCAAAAAAATATTAGTACTGATCAATTTTAGATAGTACAATAAATTAATATGCAAGAGAGGAGGAGGCATACCACTAATTAAATAAACTACGTGTGTCTAGAAGGTTTAGGCAGCTGCATTTGTCTTTTTTCTTGGCTTGAAAACGTCTTTTTAATTTCACCAAGATCAAGTGCTTTGAATAAATCTCGCTGCTGCTAGGTACGACTCGGCAATAACTTTTTAAACCTAGCAGTTTACACAATCATATACAAAACATCACAATCGTACACTCAGAATTATTCAATACTGCTTCACTTCTAATTGTTCTAATAATAATTTTCTAATAACAGTAATACAATACCTTTAATTTTGAGATTTGGCCTACCGCTTAGTGGGTGCCATCGCTCGTTTCCGTCAACGAACGAGTTCACGCCGGGCGCCTCTTTTGCCGGACGGCCGGAATATCTTGGCGAGCTCTTTTCCGTCGATCTCCCCGCAAGCTTCGCTCAGCGCCGACCTAGTGTCCTAGTCGTCTCGTCGGTTGTCCGGTTGCCGCAGCCGCCGCCTCTTTTTTCTAGGTTTTCGATCGATCAATTGATCCAGCAAACGAGTCCTTTGGTCGGTTGCACGTACATGTACAGGTATGCACGTACATGTACAGGTATGCGTATGTGTACATGGTACTTGGTCTAGTTTAAGCGGTAAGGCTAAGAAAATTAGCAGGCATGCAGGCCTAAGTCTTTCTTAACGTGTCGGTGTCTCTAATTATTTAATCCTAAGCCCAGATTACTTAGTGTTGTACCGATTGACCTATTACAGCTAGTTGGATATTGCATACTACTAGGTATACTCGACGTGACTTAGGTCGGGCGATCGCCATAGTCCGCCCTATGGGCTCCTCCGCCACTACCAGCAGCAACAGCTGCAACGTCTACATCTGGCCTATGCAGTCGCACCAGCGACAAAATAGCCTTAGCACCAGCTACTAACTGCTGTCGCACATACTCGCGAACTACACTCAAATCTTAGGACTTACCCAGAAGAGCCAACGGGCTTGAAGGGATGACGTCCAGCGGAAACATAGTTTGATAGATATGCCTAAGGCACGACTGCGCCTTCTTTAAAAAATGAAATACTCGAGAAGCACGATCCTGCAGGGTCACAAGTGGGATCGCACGATCATGGTCCACCCAAAAGTACCCACTCGCCTGAAGTTGCTCCTGGGTCAGGTCATTCATTTGAATGGCAATCCAGTCTTTCTCATCCTGCGGATGACGAGCAGTGACAACTACACCAAGCAAAAAAAAGGCAAAGTATAAAGACAAGGCATTGCCGCGACTGACTAAAAGAAAAGATAAGAGGGCAACAAGCTAACATTTTAATTACTCACTCAGTTGCGCCACCTCCTCCAAGAGATATTTCTCGCGGGCGGTGGCCTTCTCCACCTTCCACTTTCATACATTTGCGCTACCACAGAGGATAGGCAACTCACGCTCCAATTGCTTAATGCGATTGCGCAGTCACGGAAGCAAAGACAACTCCTCCACTTTTGAGCGCGGCTGCGCCAAGGTTTCATCGGTGGGTGGAGGATCATGAGGACCACTCGAAGGACCACTCGATGTATCCTATCACGAACTAAGCAAAAGAAAATAAGAGGCCAAGAATACATTGACAAAAAGGCATAGATGCATTCAAGCAGAGCAAAAGTCTCGATTGGGACACTTTCACAAAAGCATTGTTCCAACACAAAAGCTAAACACTACAGCTATTACATGTATAGACTAAGGAGCAGCGTGTTTCTTCGACTTCGACTTTGGCTTTGGGGGCTTCATAGCATCCATGGCAGTCTCCGATGCCACGGACTTGCCGGTGGTACCCCCCAGATGACGTAGCCGTCGCCACCTTCGCTCGCCGTCGCTCCTCGGAATACTTGGCGAGTGTCTCGATGAGTTGTGGACCATATTTAGCGCAGCTACCAGCGAAGGGAGCAAACACTACCTGCTGGCCTGCGGCATCGACATGCATCGCCTCAGAAATAGCGGCGGGGTCCATCTCCACGCCATGGGCTTGCACCATCGCGAGTGCCATGGTGGCACCGACGTAACGCTGCGAGTTCTTGAAGTCCGCGAGAATACCTCCAACAAGGGATTCCACTAGGTATCCAAGGTTGTCGATCAGCCCTGTTGGAAATATGCCCTAGAGACAACCATGATGATAACTTAACATAATATGTGATCCAATAAGGAACGTTTAAAAGTGATTAAGTTCGAATCACAAAATGTTGAGCTAAGTTTGTCCGCAGTGTCTAATAGAGAACTGCAGACATGTTTTCATAATCCATAAAGGATGACATATCTTAAAACATAAAAGAGTTATGTTATAAGGGAATAAGTTGGAAACTCCTGTAGATACCGATTAAAGTCAAGTAGGAAGCGAGGTGAACTAAAACATCGAAAGTTGCACAGAGTGCACTAGTGTTTCGATGAATACATTTATAATAATAGATACGGGTACTATCTAAAGTGTTGTATAATGTTATGGCGGGGCTAGTTCGCTTTTAACATAGAATAATGTGTCCCAGGGCACAGTGCCCATGAGAAAGCCCTCGAGGTTGATCTAAAGTCACTGTAAGCTCCTGGAATCAGGCCTCGTTCTGCTGCCATAACGACGATACATACACACAGATGCTATCATGTGATGATAAAGTATTAATGTCAATCAAGGTGACATTAGTAAGTTGCAAAGGATTTGGGACTATACAGTACAGACCCAAGACTCAACCTCTTCCATGAGCAAGCATGTTCAGGGTACCGGATATATGGTGCCAATGATTAAGGAACAAATGCAGCTAGTGTATTTGTACTCTAATGCAAGTGGGAGACTGTTGGAAATATGCCCTAGAGACAACTAATAGTAAGGACTATTATCATATTTCATATAGTTTATGATTAAGTTTTATATCATGCTATAACTATATTGAGTAGAAAAATCAATACACGTGTGATATACAAACAACCAGGGGTTCCTAGTGAAACTCTAGTCATTGGTTCATTGGTCAACAGATGATCATGTTTCCTGATCATGTGGCATTTATGCCAGTTGGAAATGGAGTCATCTCATTCCGAGAATGAGATGATGAACCAATACCCAACCTAAACATCGTGACCCGATCAAGTCACGAAGTTCAAGTTACGATGATTAGAAATGGATCCTCGTAGACTATTCCTTAGACCGTGAGGCTATATCAATCACTGTCTCCCGAGAGTGCTTAGATAGCATCAAGCGCCAGTTGGTAATACAATGGTTATAAAGGTGTGTTCAGGTACTTGGAGGAAACTGTAGAGGCAATATATGTCAAGAGCGGGATTTGTTCGCCCATGTGATGGTAAGATACTCAAAGGGCCCACTCGGAGAAGTTATATCCAATAGCTGCGCAGCGTGTGATTTGATCACATGGATATCACTTGTCGGAACGAGTCAAGTAGCGTTGTTCGGTAACGAGATTGAACACGACATGGTGATGTCATTGATCAGATCTTGGGCAATGCAAGTATCAAGAGACAAAGGGAATAAGACATGACTGTCCTAGTTCAAACGACGAAAGATCTTCGTGGAATGCACAGGGGTCACATGGCCATCCAGGTCCCTCTGTCGATCATTGGTGCGGGAGTGTCCCGACCATGTTTGGAGTGTTCCTGAACTGTGGGGTATCACGCTTAAGGGCTTGATGATGCTTAGAGAGTGTTTATAGGATCGGTGGAATCACCGAAGAATAGTAGAGAGAAATCCGGAAGGGTTTCGATAAGTCCGGAGGATGTCCGGAGTGGAGGTGGAAGGTGTTCCATAGCCACGGAGATTGAATAATGTATGAATGAATGTTAAATATTGATTTAATAATTTATTCATACTTATTTAATAAACAGAAAATCATTTAAAATGGTCAAAGGCTTAATGGGCCAATTTCCGGAGGGAGAGGGCCCATTAGGGGAAAGGAGACAGAGAGAAGGGGCAAGGGGCTGGCTACTGGGCCTAGCCCCCCACGCGGGGCCCACTAGGTTGCCGGGGGCCTCCCCTCCCCCCTCCTCTCCTTTAGTCCCACCCCGGGACTTTGAGGGAGGTAGTACCTCCCCTCCCCCTATATATAGTAGGGGTATTTGGCCAAATAAAACACACTAATAATCAATAAAGGTCTTCTCACTTTTGGGAGGACCTCCAGTTGATATTTTCTCTCTCCCCCCCCTCTCTCTCTCTCTCTTGACCGTGGTCCCAATTCTGGACTGCGCGAACAGGAGACATCTTCACCGCGGAGCACCGTCGCGCTGCGGGATTTGGATCCGGCAGCTCTACTTCCGCAACTACTGCTGGATCGGGGAAGCGGGAGTCATCGTTAGGCACCAGACGTGTGTAGCTCCCCGCGAGGTGTCGCACTTGAGGCACTCAAGTTGTTGGAGCCAAGGGAGTGCAAGGACTTCATCACGACCTTGAGGTCGGCTTCGGCTCATCTACATCAACCATACTCTCCTGAGCGTTGACAATGCTTTTAGGTCTTCAAGGGTAAGTTCGCGAAAACCCCCTCCCGTTACTGTATTACTAACCCCAACAAGCCCGGCCTTGGGAGTTAAATCCTCGCGGATGCGACTGAGCACATCCTTGGCTTTCCCTAGCGTCTCCTAGAGGGAAACACTATGGTCTTCGACTGCAGCGATCGCGCCTGCCAATGCATCCGCGCGACACAAAGACTGGGCATCAAAGCTCAGGCCACTGGCATATGCATACTCACAAGTGTTAGTACAACTACCACACGTCAAAGCAGAAAGAGCAAGGCAACATCCAGCTGAAAGAATACTTGAGAGGGACTTGGCAATCGAGAAAAGTTGCTCTTCAAACAACTTCTCCCTCTCGGCAGTGGAGGCACGGAGATCCGCTTCCTGTTTTCGTGACTCCTCCAGGGCTACGATTTCTTCGTCGTGACTCTTTTTTGCCGCGGCAAGCATCTTCTCAAGTGTAGTAGCACGGCGAAGTAGTTCATTATGTTCAACTATAATGTGTAGGGTGTATCATCAACCGAATTCATACAATTCACAAAGACAAAGACGAAGGCAAAAACTAACCTTCAACAATGCGATGGCGATTGTCCAGCCGCGCATGCTGTCAACCCATGTCCAGGACTTGCTCCGCCAGACAGGCAACTTCCTTCACGATGAGCTGCATTAGAAGAAAACAAAGTTCAGCA
Source organism: Avena eriantha (assembly GCA_910589775.1). NCBI lineage: Eukaryota > Viridiplantae > Streptophyta > Magnoliopsida > Poales > Poaceae > Avena > Avena eriantha. Next base: position 236,821,984 of record OU342743.1, read on the forward strand.
ACAGCACCAAGTATAATTTCGACTGCCAAAACAAACAAGAGGACGCTTATGTGGTCCTCTAGAGACTCCGAAGATGACTGCCATGCAGTCGTCTGGGTAACAATCTGGTGTTCCCCAGCATGCGGGGAACTCGACGAATTGTGCCCAGAGTGGGCCGCCAATGGAGGAGAAGAAGACCGTTCAGCCACTTCTTTGGCCTTGGAGTCTGCGACTCCGAACTCCTTCACAAATTGGATGTCGTCAGAAGACGACGACGCCGCTCGGCTAGAAAATACATCAAACCAAAACATCAGGGAAAAAGCAACTCCAAGAAGAAATCACAACAAGGTTGCAAACACAGAACTTACCAGCTAAATTTATCAAGGTCAAAGGATTGCTCCTCCGACTCCAACGACTCATTTGGCAGTCGCGGCTTCTTCCAGGAAGGAGGAGCCATGGAGCACATAGGAACGACGGGGATCGGCTCCTCTGCAACAGCAGAAGGGCCTTCTGGCATCGTCGGCGACGAGGCATCCGAGTCCTCGCTGCTGGGCCTCTTGCGGGTGTCCCGGTCGCTGGACTCGGGGGCTCCCTCCTCCTCTTTGATTGGGACGGTCGACTCTGACTCGTCCTCTTCATCCACTTCGCGTGGGATAATCCCTTCAGGTTGAGGGGGCAAGTTTGGAGACACCTTCTAGTCCTACATTCAGAAGATACAACATTATATATCAAAACATCATAAAGGTAGTCACAAAAGGAAACTACTTCGTAGAATAATTCTACCTCGGGAGGAGGGTTAGAGGCGTCGAAAGGAGGCACGACTGGTTCGCCTGGGAGAACCTCCTTAGTGGTGTATTTGGTCACCAGTCGCACCCTCTTATCCACCCACCCGCAGAAATGCCCTCGGCAGGCACGCGAGTGACATCGTCATCACCGGTCCAGCAGTACATCGGGTGCAGTCTGGCCTGCAGAGGTTGGACACGGCGGCGCAACCACGTGCGAATGAGGGCGGCGCCACTGATGACCCACAAGTATAGCGGGTGTATCGCAGTATTTTCGATAAGTAAGAGTGTCGAACCCAACAAGGAGCAGAAGGTGCTGGCTAGTGGTATGGATCAGGAATTCTCTGCAAATACTTAGCAAACGGATTTTTAGGGGTTTTTGATAAAGCAAGTAAACAAAGTACGAGTAAACAAAAGACAGTAGGAATAAATGCAGCAAGTGGCCCAATCCTTTATGCAGCAAAGGACAAGCCGGTTGTATTACTTAAGATGACCAAACATTCTCGAGGACACATGGGAAGACTGTCAAGTGCTTTCGCTTCATATAGTTGATTAATCTTCTTTAGCTTGCTAAGTGTTGTGTGGGTGAACCTTTGCTAATGTACTGACCTTCCTAGGACTAATACATACTTGTGATTATACCCCTTGCAAACATCCGTAAGTACAAGAAAGTAATTAAGGTAGAAACCTAACCACAGCTTTAAACTCTAAGACCCTTACATCCCTTGTGCAATGGTTTCCTAATGGGGGTTCAGGTTTCTGTCACTCCAGCAACCCTTACGATTAGTAGCCAAATACACAATGCATTCCCCTAGGCTCATAAAGGTGAAGTGTCATGTAGTCGACGTTCACATGACACCACTAGAAGAAGTACACCACAACTTAAATATCAAACTGTTGAATCTTTCTCAACATAACTCCACTACTAACAACATGACTTCTCCCATGTCCACAAGAACAAAACGAACTACTCACAAGACATCATATGGATCATGATCATATATGGAATAATGATGTATAACAATCTGAACATAAAAAATAATTCAACGGTTCACTCAATAGCATCAACTACAAAGAGTAATCAACACCGGGAAAGTTTCCCCTATGAACTATGCAAGATTCAACTCAATTGTTACAGCAATATGGAGATGGTGATGAGGGTGCTGATGGTGATGATGGTGGTGGTGATGATGATGATCCTGATGAAGTCCAGCTTGATGGTGGTGTTGATGGCGACGATCTCCCCTCTCCGGGAAGGAATTCCCCCGCCAGAAATCTGTCTGCTGGAGAGATCTTTCTCTCTCGGTGTTTTCCGCCCCGCAGAGGCAGCAAAATCTTTCTGTGGTCGCTCCCTGAGTCTTAGGGTTTCGGGAGGATAATATATGCCAGAGGGGAGTGCCAAGGGTGGACCAGGGTGGCCACACCACCTGGTGGCACGGCCTAGGCTGGCCCGCGCCAGGGAGTGGTGTGGGCCCCCTGTGGCCCATCTCCAGCCCCCCTTCTGGCTTCCTTCGCCTTCTGGAAAAATAGGATTTTCCGTATATTTTCCCGGTTTTTCTGATCTTCGCGAATTTTTCCTCCAAACATCACCTTTTCCATCAGAATCCTGACTGCAGCGGCCCATGCTCCAAAAGTCATCAACCATGCAAAAATAGATGAAATAACATAAGTATCATCTCTCAATATGAAATATATCAATGAATAACAGTGAATTATGATATATAATAGTGATGCAAAATGGACGTATCAACTCCCCCCAAGCTTAGACTTTGCTTGGCCCCAAGCGAAATTGAGCTCAATAAACATGGCCTCAGGTTTATGGAGTGAAGAGTCGATAAAAGAATACGGGCAAGAAGCATCACATTCATCAATACATAGATCATAATAGAAGACAACTCACTATTATATAACTCAACTTGCAATGAGTAAAGGAAACACAATAAAGATACATAAAGTAAATCATAATTGGTAATGGCAAACTTAGCTCTTGGTCGAAGAATAGTTGATAATTTGCTAGAGTTCAGAAATAACTGGTTTTCAATGATAGCTTTCAAAGTAGTAAATACCCAGATAAGAGCAATGTGCAAAACAAGGAACATAAGCAACATGAGTGAATAAATCATCATATGAATGAATGAAACACAACAACTCAAAATACTTGCTAAGATAGAGAGGAATAGGTTTACTGACTCAACTAAAAAGTAAAAGAAAGGCCCTTCGTAGAGGGAAGCAGGGATTTCAAGTCTCATAAAGAGATCCCAAAAATTATGATACTTACTAGCTTTCAGCTCTCATTGCCCCTATCATAGGCATCTTTTGGTGATTAAGTTTAAAGTGACACAACTAAGAGGATATGCTTGACAAGTTATAAGATGAAATCTTGTGCCCCTTACTTATGAGTACCGAACCTCATGCTACTCAACTTCAGTCACGAGTAAGCTCTTGTCATTGTAAATATACGTGTATCATTGAGAACCACCAACAGCGTACCCCTTGCGCATGACACATGAGCTATCCCATAATCAAAATGACAAGGCAAGCAGACAGTGAGCATCTCAGCGATCTTTTTATTTGCTATTTTCATAGGTTTTTATTGAGGATGCTTCATAGAATTCTCAATATAGTTATGCTGCAAGTTTCCACCATGATTAGGCATGGCTTAGGCTAGCGGCCCAGGCGTTTCTCTAACACACATATAAACTCCATGATCTTACAAGCTCCACTTTTATTTCACACCACCGGGATCCATAAGCAAAAGAACATGATATCAACTAGGTACAAAGTACCAATGATGTTGAAAGCGTTCCCTAGGATACATGGTTCTGCTAACTTCAACTCATAAAGCGCACGCATATACGCAACAAAGAAGGACCCAATGGTTCAGGTTATTAAATACAAGAAAAGTGAAGTGTGCCATCAAGTTCGTGACAGCTTTAATCACTAATTTTCACATAACAAGTTTAATTTGGGAGGTAGATAAAACAAGAATTTACTTGGAATAGCAATAGTGCTACTAGGTAGGTATGGTGGACTCAAATGACATGGGTTTGGTTTAAAGGAAGTGGATGCACGAGAAGAATTCCCTCTCGGTACAGGTTTTTGGCTAGCAAGGCTGGATAGCAAGTATAAGAGTTGAAGGAAACAACCAAACATACAAGTGATAAAGACAAACATGCAATCTTCCTTGGAAGCACAAAAGATCTTAACTAGAGAATACTAGACTCATGAGCAAATCAAGAAAGAAAGACGATGAAATTATTTTTCTTTAGAGGTACTTTTATCTTTTTCATTCAACTCTCAAAAATAGTGTTGCTACTGACCAAACCAGGTTTGCTAAAACCAACTAAATTAACTCAATGATCCCAAAGTGATACCAATACTAACAACAAGATCAATCATATAACCATGAATTGAAAACTAATATAAGCTATGAAAAAGAGTGAATGATAGAACTTCTCATTAATATTCCATAACGGCAACTCACACCAAGGGATACATATCTAACGAGAGAGGGGGCACTTCCATAATGCAAACCATCCTACATAATAACTTATCTATTCATGATATGACTCTACTAATAAGGGAAAAAGATAGAAGATAGTGATGTGATACCGTGGCACTCCCCCAAGCTTGGAACAAACCAAGGGGATGCCAAACCTGATAACAAATTACTCCTTCGGTGGTGGTGGTATCCTCTCGATGAGCTCTCTGATAAGTTTCCCCAAGTCCTCAATCTCGAAGGTGAGAGTGCGAATCAATCTTGAATTTTCTTCGATGCGGCTCATGATCGTGTCGGGCTGCGGATCCCAGCTCTTGCTATTCTTTCCCCACTCTTCCTCCTTGAAGTCTTCTTTTCCTGCATGGCTAGAATGAGGCAAATCCCAATTGGAGGGTAATTTCCCCTTGGGCATATTCTGGTATTAATGCTCATGGATAAGGGTATGGAAAGGGTTCTTTGTGCGTGGAGGAAGTGACCGTGGAGCCAAACAGTGACGAGGAGCTTTCCCCCCAGTCTGCATCCGTGCAGTCCTTCTAACCCTGACAGGTTTTGTCACCACTCCAATGCTTGCAATGGTAGTGTCGGTGTGCAGATGTTGGCCTTGCTCCTCTTCACCTTCACTCTTGATCTCCTTCTCCTTCGGGGGGTCTTGGAGGTCTTCCTCCATAGGCTCCTTCCCTTTATCCTTGGCGGACACCATTGTGCTTCTATGCTTTAAGAATAGTTCCTGGCAGAAACAGATCGAAACAAAAACATGAAAAAAACACGATATACGAACCTCGGGGGATCCGGGGGATTATCTATTATGAAGTTTCAAAACAAAAGGAAGTTACTGGGAGAAAACGGGTCTGAGGCGGAGTCCGGGGTGGACTCACCACCTGGTGGCGCGGCCAGGGGTGGGCCCGTGCCACAGGGTGGTGTGAGACACCCTGGCTCCGTTTCCGTCCCTTTTTCGCTTCGTAGCTTCCCTTATTGACTGAAAACTGCAAACTTATAGTTGGATTGTATTTTCGTGGAACTTTTCTTACCAGAACTGTTACCTATTTGGAAACGGACTCTGTAGGTCTCTGAATTTGGTATCTAGTAGATTCTTCCGGAGTCACCACTTGAATAACATCAATATCTTCATCTTCATACACTTATTACTTTAGTCATGATACCTTTCTCTTCCTTATTACACCATTAACTCCACTACCTCGAAATTTCTTTCACACAAAACTTCACACAGTTCTCATCAGCAACATTAGTATATATGAAGTGATAAAACCTTTTGAGTCCAACTTCAACTGAAAACCATCAGAACATAAGCTATTGTAGCAAATCCTTCCAAAAACTCAAAAATAAGTCAAAAAGGAAATCAAATAAAGAAGCAAATGCAAGAGTGGCAAAATCTGTCAAAACAGACCAGCAGGTAAATATCAATTTTTTCGAAAATCTTCTGTTGCTCAAATCAAAAAGTGAAAAACTAACGAGAGTTAAATAACAACTTGGGGAAGAAGCACCAAAAATTACAGCTCAATCCGACATACAGAGATCTCTCACGAATTTTTACGGTGAAGCACAAAAATCTGTTTCGGGACAACAACTTCCCTGAATCTTACTTCTCTCTCATTAGAGGTTGATCTTGAGACAAAAACCAAACAAAACGGATAAGGAGTGGTTATTACCGAAGTAATAACTTCCAAGACTCAAAGAAACAAAAACAAACTGAAATCAAAAACAAATTGGGTTGTCTCCCAAAAAGCTCTTTCTTTATAGCCATTAAGATGGGCATGATAATTTTGGAGATGCTCACATAGGAATATGAATTGAAGTGAAAGAGAGAATTAAGAAGAAAAAATACACACATTTAAGTCTAACCCACTTCCTGTGCAAGGGAATTTTGTAAACAAACAAGTTGTTGAAGCCAGAGGCTACTTGCATAAGAAGGCAAAATATGTGCAACATAAAAACTTTCGGCATAAAACAGGGAAACTTGATATTATTGAGATACATAAGAACACTTTTCCCTCTCTCATAATAACTTTCAGTATCATGCATAAACTTAAAAATATAACTATCACAAGAACCATCATAGCAATGATCACTTATTCTAACAGAAAACACAGGAATACTAGCTCTCATAACACTACTATGTGAAACAATATTAGAGGTATCCTTACAAAGGATAGTGTGTCCCTCTTATTCATATTTAGTAACAAAGTCTTTCACATTTGCTATTATAGGTTCATCAACCATTTGTTTATTGGGTTCAACAGCTTTGATTATACTTTCATTAACCATACTAGCTATCATAGAATGTTCCTTTATCTTAACTGGGAAAGGCATTTTCTCAATGTAAGGTTCAGGTAAGACATGATTAGCAGTATAAACTTCAGTATTTATTGCAGAAACACTCTTAGCAATATCTTTATAAGGTTCATGATACTTATTCCACTTCTTTTTAGGCACTTCAATGTAGGAAGCTGATGCGCTCGACTTTCGACGTAGAGCTCGTTGGGAACCCCAAGAGGAAGGTATGATGAGCACAGAAGTAAGTTTCCCTCCGTTATGAAACCAAGGTTTAATCGAACCAGTAGGAGCAAGGAAACACCCCAAACGTGTTACTAGCTAAGCTTTGGCAGGGCGCACTGCCGGTGCTAGTAGCAACATGGAGACCTGCACAACACAACCACAGAACTTTGTCCCCAACTTGCGATGAGGTTTTCAATCTCACCGTGTTTTGCGGAAAACAAAGGATTAAACGTATCGAATGGAAAGAAGTAAAAGTTTGCAGAAAGTAAACACAAAGCAGTAAAAGATTGTAGATTGTATGTAAAGAAAAGGACCGGGATCCATAGTTCACTAGACGTGGCTCTCCTTAAGATAGATAACATGTTGGGTGAACAAATTACAGCGGGGCAATTGACAAACACCGAGAAAGCAATACATGCATATACTAAACATCTTGACTCCTCTGAGACTTGTGGGCATTACAACATAATACATAGACCGCCATCCAACTGCATCTATGACTAATAATCCACCTTCAGGTTATCATCGGAACCCCTCCGGTATTAAGTTGCAAGCAACAGATTATTGCTTTACAAACTGCGTGTAAAGTAAACAATACGATTGTTCTATGAACAAAGGATTGTTGTTTTCTCCCTAGTAGCAACAACACATCTAGTACCTTAGAGATTTCTGTCACTTTCCCAGATTACCAGAGGCATGAACCCACTATCGAGCATAAATACTAACTCTTGGAGTTGCTAGCATATACTTGGCCAAGATAGCAACTAACAACGGAAAGCATGCAAGATCTCAAATAACAACGACATGATAGAATCAATAATCAATCTGAAATAGCATCTCAATATCCATCGGATCCCCGCAAACACAACATGTATGAATTACAAATAGATGATCTTGATCATGAACGGAGCTCACAAGATCTAAACATAAAAGCACAAAGGAGGAGAACCAGCCATATAGCTACTACATGGATTCGTAGTCCAAGGATGAACTACTCACACATCACACCAGAGGCTTGCATGGTGATGAAGAAAGCCTCCGGGGTGAATTCCCCTCTCCGGCAGGGTGCCGGGAAGAGCTTCAGATCCCTCCCGATCTAGGGATGGATATGACGGCGGCTACAGACTCTTTCGTGGATTTTTGATCGGGTACTTAGGGTTTTCGTCCCGAGGGCAATATATAGGCAGAAGGAGAGGTCGAGGGGGTGCCGGGAGCGGCCACACCACCCCCTGGCGTAGGCCAGGCCTGGCCGCGCGGCCAGGTGGTGTGGTGGCTCCCTGACCCTTCTCTGTCTCGTATTCTGGCACTTGATCTCTTCCGGAAAAATAGGCACTTTGGCTTTTGTTCTGTCCAATTCCGAGAATATTCATTTTCTGACTTTCCTGGAACCAAAAACAGCAGAAAACAGGCAGCTGACACTATGGCTCTTGTTAATAGGTTAGTCCAAGAAATCATATGAAAAGTACTCCAAAGTTGGAACAAAACACAAGAAAGTGGATAAAACCAAGCATGGAACATCAAAACTTATAGATACATTTGCAATGTATCAGAAGCAAAAGCCTTAAAATAAGAAGCAATAGCTTGAGAGTCTAGACCATAAGCATTTTTAATATTTTGAAAGTCATCAGTTCCCATTAAAGATTCAATACATTCATAATCATAATTTATACCTGACTTTCTACCTTTGTCATTCTCCCAAGCTTCAGCATTGTCTTGAATACGGTCCAAAAGATCCCATTTAGCTTCTTCTTCCATGCGAGTGAATGATCCAGCACAAGAAGCATCCAATAAATCCTTGTCATGTAGAGGGAGCCTTGCATAGAAGTTATTGATAATAATATTGTTGGGGAGCTCATGAATGGGACATTTGAGCATTAGTAACTTCAATCTCCCCCAATCTTGAGCTGTACTCTCTCCATCAAGAGGCCAAAAGTTGTATATTTGATTCCGATCTTTATGAATCTCACTAGGAGGATAAAACTTTGAATAAAAGAGAGGCACTATTTCCTCCCATTCCAGAGCCTGACCATTCTTCAGCAGCTTATACCATTCCTCAGCTCTTCCTTTCAGCGATAATGAGAATAACTTCTTCTTAACTTGATCTATAGTAATACCTGCACACTTAAACAACCTGCATAATTCGTGTATAAAGAGCAAATGATCATCGGGATGGACAGTTCCATCCCCAACATAGTAGTTATCCATAACACGATCAATAATTCTTGTAGATATTTTGAAAGCATCATTCTCACCAGGTGGTGGCTTATCTACTACCTTAGCAGTGGTAGTAGCATTACCAAATAAGAAACTCAGCGAATTATCCATAACAAAAATAAAGCAACTAACAGAAGTAAACAATACTCACAGTAGACGTTTCCTTTACCAGTTCCACTCTCCAATAGCGCTTCACTCCCTGGCAACGGCGCTAGAAAATAGTCTTAATGACCCACAAGTATAGGGGGTGTATCGCAGTATTTTCGATAAGTAAGAGTGTCGAACCCAACGAGGAGCAGAAGGTGTTGGGGGTGGACCAGGGTGGCCACACCACCTGGTGGCGCGGCCTAGGCTGGACCGCGCCAGGGGGTGGTGTGGGCCCCCTATGGCTCATCTCCAGCCCCCTTCTGGCTTCCTTCGTCTTCTGGAAAAATAGGATTTTCCGTATATTTTCTAGGATTTTCCGATCTTCGTGAATTTTGCCTCCAAACAACACCTTTTCCATCAGAATCCTGACTGCAGCGGTCCATGCTCCAAAAGTGATCAACCATGCAAAAGAAGATGAAATAACATAAGTATCACCTCTCAATATGAAATATATCAATGAATAACGGTGAATTATGACATAGAATAGTGATGCAAAATGGACGTATCAGCCACCCTCTTCTTTACCTATGCGGCTTTCGAGGTCACAAACGCGCTTGTACACCACCTCCATTTCCTCGGACTCGCCAGGCATCACTATGTTCTTCCAAGAATGCCTCCTCTTGCATGGCGTCGCGGGATCAAAGGGAGCGAGTCCGTAGTGCTCTCCGTCGGCCTTCTGGTCGCGGATGTAGAACCAGTTGTCTCTCCACCCTTGGACGGATACAGTGAGCTTGATATCGAAGTAAGTGACGGAAGAGTCAACATGGATTCCACAGCCTCCTACGTCGTAGACTACAGAACCGAACACCGACTGGTGTTTCAGCTTAAAAAGCCTCTTAAAGAGGCCAAAGTGTGGCTCAACTCTGAGCCAGCACTCGCAAAGAGTAATGAAGCAGGAGATATGGAGAATAGAATTTGGGGACAGCTGATGCAGCTGGAGCCCGTAGAAGAAAAGGAGGCCCCTGAAGAAAGGATACAGGGGCAGAGAAAGACCTCGGATGATGAACGCAAGGGACATCACCCGGAAACCAGGAGGAGGACAAGGAATTACCTCCTCGTCGGGCACTCGCGAGTCGTCTTCCATGGAGGGAAGAACTCCATCTCAATGATGAAGATGCAGCTCGGCGGGCTTGATGATGGACGCACACCAAGCGTCATTGGTGACGCGGGTTCCCGCACCCTTCTTCTTCCCAGCGCTGGCGGCGCTGGTGCCTGTAGTGGCAGAGCCACCCTTCTTCTTGGTGGCGGCAATGGCGGCAGCAGACCTAGCAGCGGTGCCTCCCTTCTTCTTGCCCATCTTCCGATGGCGGTGAGAACGGAGGAAGTAGCTGGGGAATATACGGAGCTGGTCCAGCGCCACAATGAGAAAGTGCGCAAGGAAGCAGAGAGCAGTAACAATGGCAATGGAGGCAAGAACAAAGAAGATAGATGGGGCAATTACCACAGCTGTGCTGCTACTTAACCTCCTCGTAGAAACCGTCTAACGGCCAGCAGAAACCCTACTACACGCGTGGTGCACATCACCATCGACACGTGGCGAAGCTGAAGCACGAACTGTCTCCCACTATTCCTATTACGTGCGGAAATCAAGGAGATGTGGTTAAAATAGAAGATTACGAACGCCCGGTCAAATCAAAGTCAGAAAGTGGGACCCACCACTCATCACGTCCCATCAAAGCCGCTCACGCAGGCAACCGAGGTCATCACATCATCAGCACTGACGTCATTGATTTTAGTAGCAGAAGATTTCGACTACTTTAGTCCTCACTCGAGTCTTCGACTCAACCGAGCACTCGGGGCTACTCCCATAGGGACCGTTGGTCGTGCACCCTATGATTATCTTTATGCAGGTATTTGAACATTCAAGACATACCCACCACTCGAATCTATGATTCAATTGAAGACTATGGTTAACTCCCATAGGGAGCACTGGAAGCAAATTCGACTGAAAACAAGTAGCAAAATACGACAGCTGTCGCAAAAGGTCTTTAGTCCCCGCTCGAGTCTTCGACTCAACCGAGCACTCGGGGGCTACTCCCATAGGGAGCACTGGTCGCGCACCCTATGATTATTCATACATCGTACTGTGTGTTGATAACATCCACACTCGAATGCTATGGCGACTCTGCCTCATTTTTCCCTAAAAAGAGATTACGTCTCTTGGGCTACCCAAATCATCTCCGCTATGACAAAAAATTCGGATGCCGCGCTTACAGCGTGAAGATAAGACCTGAATAAGGCCTGGCAACGCATCTGCTGCGCACTACTAGAAACATATCCGTGCCTACAGGTACGATGAACATGCCTTGACGGACGCGTCGAGTGCTCACACTTATACACTAGAATTCGACTCCTGTAAGACCTCCGCGGCCTGAGTCGAATTACGCCAGCACTTTCCCGAATTCGAGTCCGGGGACTCGAGTTTGAGTAAATTGCATTGTTTTGCCCTAAGGCAGTTAAGTGATATCGATACATCGGCTAAATCAGGCACGTATATCAACAATCCCTATGACATAAACAAAACACTCGAAAAATGCTCAGTCATGCACTTGAAAGACTCCATAGAGTCCCCAGTCGAATCTGCGATTCCACTGGACACTCGGGGGCTACTGACATGGGTATACCCTACAGGTACTCGAGTTTGGTATATGCGGTCCAGATACGGCGGAAGCCCATGGCGTTGCCAAGGCCCAATGGAGAATTCGAGTGTCCCACGGACTCTCGATTGCTTGCGAGCTGATACATAACAAATGTATCTATAATTTTTGATGTTCCATGCTTGGTTTTATCCACTTTCTTGTGTTTTTTTCCAACTTTGGAGTACTTTTCATATGATTTCTTGGACTAACCTATTAACAAGAGCCACAGTGCCAGCTGCCTGGTTTCTGCTTTTTTGGTTCCAGGGAAGTTAGAAAATGAATATTCTCGGAATTGGACGGGACAAAAAGCCAAAGTGCCTATTTTTCCGGAAGGGATCAAGTGCTAGAATACGAGACGGAGAAGGGCCAGGGAGCCACCACACCACCTGGCCGCGTGGCTAGGCCTGGCCCACGCCAGGGGGTGGTGTGGCCGCTCCCGACACCCCCTCGGCCTCTCCTTCTGTCTATAAGTTGCCCTCGGGACGAAAACCCTAAGTACCTGATCAAAAATCCACGAAAGAGTCTGTAGCCGCCGTCATATCCATCCCTAGATCGGGAAAGATCTGAAGCTCTTCCCGGCACCCTGCCGGAGAGGGGAATTCACCCTGGAGGCTTTCTTCATCACCATGCAAGCCTCCAGTGTGATGTGTGAGTAGTTCATCCTTGGACTACGGATCCATGTAGTAGCTATATGGCTGGTTCTCCTCCTTTGTGCTTTCATGTTTAGATCTTGTGAGCTCCGTTCATGATCAAGATCATCTATTTGTAATTCATACATGTTGTGTTTGCGGGGATCCGATGGATATTGAGATGCTATTTCAGATTGATTATTGATTCTATCATGTCTTTGTTATTTGAGATCTTGCATGCTTTCCGTTGTTAGTAGCTATCTTGGCCAAGTAGATCCTAGAACTCCAAGAGTTAGTATTTATGCTCGATAGTGGGTTCATGCCTCTGGTAATCTGGGAAAGTGACAGAAATCTCTAAGGTACTAGATGTGTTGTTGCTACTAGGGAGAAAACAACAATCCTTTGTTCATATAAAAATCATATTGTTTACTTTACACGCAGTTCGTAAAGCAATAATCTGTTGCTTGCAACTTAATACTGGAGGGGGTTCGGATGATAACCTGAAGGTGGATTATTAGTCATAGTTGCAGTTGGATCACGGTCTATGTATTATGTTGTAATGCCCAATCAAGTCTCAGAGGAGTCAAGATGATTAGTATATGCATGTATTGCTTTCTCGGTGTTTGTCAATTGCCCCGCTGTAATTTGTTCACCCAACATGTTATCTATCTTAAGGAGAGCCACCTCTAGTGAACTATGGATCCTGGTCCTTTTCTTTACATACAATCTACAATCTTTTACTGCTTTGTGTTTACTTTCTGCAAACTTTTACTTCTTTCCATTCGATACATTTAATCCTTTGTTTTCCGGAAAACACGGTGAGATTGACAACCTCATCGCAAGTTGGGTACAAAGTTCTGTGGTTGTGTTGTGCAGGTCTCCACGTTGCTACTAGCACCGGTAGTGCGCCCTGCCAAAGCTCAGCTAGTAACACCTTTGGGGTGTTTCCTTGCTCCTACTGGTTTGATTAAACCTTGGTTTCATAACTGAGGGAAAACTTACTGTTGTGCTCATCATACCTTCCTCTTGGGGTCCCCAACGAGCTCTACATCAACTACGAGTCAGCACGAGCCAAGAAGAAGCTTAAGATAGAAAGTTCAAAGGGAAAACCCTAATCTGTGACCGACTCGACCTGCTACCCGAGACCTAGCCTATCTATATAAAGGCTAGGAGGGGTGGCGAGAAGGACACACACAACCCTAGTTTCCACAAATCTTGCCAGATTGCATCTGTGCTCCCCTATAATCTTTGATTCCTTTGTTAATTCCAAGAGCAGACAAGCAGGAGTAGGGACCTCTACGAGGCCTGAACCTGGGTAAAACTTGAGTGCATGTGTGCTTGTTTGCTAGCCGACTGATGCCTCTAGCGGTCCCTCCTTCTCCAAAACCCAAGTCCATAACAATGGGCATTGACGAGTTAAACCCTCGCCAGACGGATACTCTGGTTTCTCTCAAATAGTTGTTCATCCTGATGACCAACTTAAAACAACTTTCATTAGTCCTTATAGTTTACATGCTTACTGATGTATGCCTTTTGGTTTATGTAATGCTCCAGCTACTTTTCAAAGATGCATGACTGCTATTTTTGCTGATTTTATAGAACTTATAATGGAAGTATTTATAAATGACTTTTCTATCTATGGAACTTCATTTACTATTTGCTTGGATAATCTCAAAAGAGCTTTGCAGCGTTGTGAAGAAACTAATCTTGTTCTAAACTGGGAGAAGTGCCATTTTATGGTCAAAGAAGGTATAGTCCTTGGACACAAGGTATCAGGTAAGGGAATTGAAGTTGACAGAGCTAAGGTTGAGGCAATAGAGAGATTGCCACAACCTAGGGATATTAAAGGTATAAGAAGTTTGCTTGGTCATGTGGGTTTTTATAGAAGCTTCATTAAAAATTTCTCTAGAATATCTAAACCTTTGACAAACCTCTTGCAAAAGAGGATGAGATTTAATTTTGATGATAAGTGTCTTGAAGCCTTTGATAGACTACAAAATGCTTTATCTCGTGCTCCTATTATTAAATTACCTATCTGGGATACAACGTTTGATTTAATATGTGAAGCTAGTGATGATGTTGTAGGAGTAACTCTAGGACAACATATTGGTCGTAGATTTAATATTATACATCATGCTAGTAGAACTCACAATGGTGCTCCAAAGAACTACCCTAAGGAAGAAAAGGAACTTTTTGCTGTATTTTTCTCTCGTGATAAATTTTGTTCCTATATAGTTGATGCAAAGGTAAGAGTTCACATGGATCGTGATGCCTTAAAAGAACTCCTTGAGAGAAAAGACCATAAGCCAAGACTGATCCATTGGATTCTTTCACTTTAAGAGTTTGAGTTGCAGATTATGTAGAGGCAAGAAATTAAGATGTTGGTTGCAGTGTCAATGATTGCCCCGCAAGACACCAATCTTATTGAAACGAACTTTAGTCCTGGTGATTTTCGTTTACGGGAATTATTCAATGAACTAAGGTCAATTCCTCCAAAAGATAAGAAGTCTTTGTTGAGGAACTTTTCATCCCCGAATAAACAAATGGTAAGTGCAAGGTAAGTGTTCTTGCCCAAATAAGTGATTTGTTTTCACAATTTTTACTTTTGAAAATTCTGCCTTTAAATTCCTTGTGTTTTTTTGAAGATTTAGAGGGGTTTTACCAACTATACGGGCGGAGCTATACGACCGGAGAGGAAGCTCCCACCGTATAGTTGGTCGTTAAACTCTCTGTATCATCTTCGTGAATTTTTTTCGCTATCTGAGCCTATACGGTCGCAACTATACGACTAGAGCCAAAAATTCCGTTTATATAGTTGGTCATTCAACTCTCAGATGGTTGTGCTTTAGGTGTCTGTATTTATTTGATCACAACTATACGACCGGAGCAAAAATTTCAGTCGTATAGTTGGTCGCTAAACTCTCAGACACTTTTGATTTTCGGTATTTGTATCTATACGGTCGCAACTATACGACCGGAGCAAAAATTTCGACCGTATAGTTGGTCGTTAAACTCCCAGACACTTTTTTGTTTGATCTTTTGTTTTTTATTCATCTAAAACAATGTTATTGTAAGTTCCGAGCCGTGATTAATTTGACCTGGACTCGAGATATTTGGAAATATCTGCCTGAAAACAACTATACAGCCGGAGCTATACGAGTCGCGCCCGTATAGTTGGTCGTTACACGATAGGAAATTCCAAATTTGTGATTTCTTTCCATGTTTTGTTTAGATTCTTTTCTTGGGCGACAATTTTGTGTTCCTCGTGAGTTTTACCAACCTCTGAACCCTCTTATATACTGCCATTGTCTCTCTCTAATCATAATCTCCAGGAACCAATCTAGCGATGAGCTATCCCGTCCCAGGCCGTGGAAAACCCTCGGGGCTCATTGCTCCTTCCAGGGACCGCTCTAGCAGCCCGTCCATGGACGACAATGATGAGGAGGTGGAGAGGTTTAGCCTGAGGTACAAGGAGTACGTCGAGCCAAGCTACTTAAACAACGATTTTACGATGATGTGGTTGACACCTACATCCGCCGTGATGTCTATGATCCACCGGAGATCAATTGGGTGGCGATGAAGAAAGCTCAATAAGAGAGAGAAGTTCACAAACCACATGGAAAAGGGTGTGTGGAGATGGTCAAGTTTATCACTACGGATCAAAGGCCGCACAAGCGTAAGGAATTATCTAATATTGGTGTAGGTGCTAGCAAGGGAGCTGAGGTACCACTCACAAAGCCAACCATTGGTGCTCGTATGAAGGTCAAGCCTCAAGAAGAGTGGAGGTACGGTTTCCACTGGCCTGATCCATCAATTATGGATGAGGAAGAAGAAGCTGCCCCCAGGACCAAGGATCACGTGCGGGCATTAGAGATATATCAGAAGCAGGAGCTACTCCATCATGTTGAAATCTGTCACAGTCTCAATGAGATGGAGAAGAAGGAAGACCTCCTTCCATTGGTGACTAAGCTTGCTTATAGGGTGGACACTCTGGAGTCTGATTTGCGGAGGTGCTACAGCCGCATAACTACTTTGGAGGAGACCAACAAGAAGCTACCACCGTGGTCTTACATGCCATGGCACCACAGTGATCTACAATAATCACGGTATCAAATAATCGCAAGGGATTATTTGATCCCGTCTGACTTGATTTCAAGCTTGGGGAGATCTTTAAGACCTTGTAGTCTATCCTATAAGTTTTTAGTACTATTTTCGCATTAGTTCAAACTAGAAATAAAGTTTGCATCATTAGAACTCCCTTCAGGAATACTCGATCCCTTTTATGAAATTTCGATTTTATTATTATATATGGAGCAATATTGAGTTTGTGCTTGCTTTATTGATATATGAATGGCTTGAGTATAATTTTACTTGCACTTGATGATAGAAATAGGAGTCTTCCAAACCATTAGTACTAATGGAACACCTAAAGATAATTTAGTCAATATACTGTAAGTCTACAGTTTGATTTACAAAGAAAAATTATCTATACAGATAAATTGAAAAGGAAACCTGAACAAAGGAAAATGAAAGTGCTATCAAAATAGAGTGAGAACAAGTCGAGGTAGAATCTTCAAGTCATAAGAATGCGTCATATACAATTGGAATTTGATAATTGAGATCGTTAAACTTTGAATTCCTACATGAAGTGGAATGTATAGCTATCTCCTTTGCACAGCACTTAAACAAAAGTGTGAGCATATATACGAAAGAAAAGAAAAAGGAAGAAGAAAAAGGGAGAGTTTGCAAAGAGCAAGTAGGCATATACCACTGCATTGTACTATGATAAATAGACACTTTTTGAGATTTTAAATCCCAAGTGAATACGTTGATCCTAAAACACTTGGGACTACCTTGCTAACTCATTCGGTTGAACCGGATACTTTTATCTTATGTTGAGATTCATCTGTTATAAACTATTGATCACTAAGGTGTGGAAGCCTGCTAATACTATTTAGATGGTTCGAGTAAGGTACTATTCATGAACTTATTCCTATGTATCGTATATGATAAACACATGCTGCAACTGCCTCATTTATTTTATCAACTCAGCTTCATGAATATGAGGATCACATCCATTAAGCTAAGCTTGCTCGGGACGAGCAAGAGTCTAAGCTTGGGGAAGTTGATGAGTGCATATTTGCATCATGTTTGACATTATTATTTTGCATCGTAGATGTAGGATCTTGGTATTTTACAGCGCTCGCGCACACATTTTATGTATATTTTCATCAGGATCAGGATAGATGATGGATCCAATGGATACAATTCTTGGAGCAGTTGTACTATGGATAAAAGGAGTAAAAACAACATAAATCGCATATTTGGGAAATATTAATAATACTAGAAGAAAACCAGAAGCTAACGAGGGAGGCAGAGAGTCCAATGACCAACTATACGATCGGAGCATTTTTTCCGGTCGTATACCGCCGATCATATAGTTGGCGCCGCCTCCGCCTTGTCAAATAGTTTCACCCCGTGCAATTGATTCGAGGAGATGACATACAGAACACCCAGAAATTGCCGAAACCTCACCTTCGGAAGGCATCTGGAGGGGAAACTCATCCACCAAGGATCCATCTTCGCCCTGCACAGATTCAGGAGGCTAAGGCATCGATCTTCACCATTCACCGCTGCATCACCACCATCTCCATCAATCCCATCTACATCTTGCCTAGATCCTGTGGTAAGTCCCGTACTCATTATGGATTTATACAAGTACTATTCATCTATGATTGTTTCCATTACCATTGCCATGATGTTGATTGCCTCCATGTCTGAGTAAATCATTAGTTCTTGGGGAGATGGAGAAACCCTAGTATGAGATTGAAATAAGGTAAAGTCTATTATGATATTCATCGTTGTGACCATGTGTTAGATTTTCTACATCTTGATGTTGAGAGAAGTCGATCTCTCAATATTTGCCTCTCATGGGGACTTGATGGAGGAAACTACTTATTGGTAGACGGAGGTGTGCTAGCACTTACAGTGACTATAAAGCTATTGGCACCCCTTACGTATCAACTTGGGAAACCGAGGAAACTCATGGAACACTATCCATGCCATAGGATACGTCCTACAGGATTACATCCCTTAATAGCGCAGTAATTCGACTGATGTCGATTGCTGACTGTTGTGGTTATGAGGATGATGTGAGTAACGGTTGTTGCCTATTCGTCCAAATACAGAGTTCCTCCCACACATACATAGTTCAGAATTTTTATGATGATAATCTTTATCTTAAATCTTTATAATACTAGTGGTGTATCCGCTACTCCCTAAGAACGCTTTTCCCTACTGCAGTTCCAATCTCGTACATACGCGATACTTACTTTATGTACTCAATTGTTTACTTTACTTTATTATTGCTCTTATACCCAAAACCCCAAAACACCTTTTTACACAATACTCGCATTTTATCTTGTCACTTAGAACTTTATCTAGCATTTCTATCGTAATATTTATTTCAAGAGTTATTAGACTTCAGACTCCTACTCCTTGTGGGATCAATATCTTTATTTCGAAACTAGCTACAAACGATCTGTGCATTTGTAGTCACCATGATGCGTGATATGGTTGACATGGCCTCTCATTTCATCAAGATTTGTAATGAAGCCGAAGGTATGAAAGGTATATTTTCATATTCTATGACTTTGCATTCTTCCATATCCCTTACTTTTCTTGAGTTTTTATGTCTTTACTCTTTTGACTGTTCAGCTGCCGTCAAATAGTTCGAGGTTATTCGGGATGATGCAATGATGCATGCCGGCGATCTAGAGGCCAAACTTCGGGTTTCCAAGAAGGCTTTGGAGGAGGCCAAGCAGAAGGCTAGCGCTGATGCTGAGGAGAAAGCCAAGCAAGCTACTACCCGAGATGAAAATCTTAGGAAGCGCTTGGAGACCCTCAATCCTTCCTTAACTCATAAGTTTTCTGTGTTCAGGGGAGGATTTCTGTTTTAGTCCCTTTTCTTTGTACTTACCCCTCTTCTTTTTTGTATGTGCAGAGCTAACAAGCCAAAATTTGCTGCTGGATGAAGATAAGAAGGTTGATCCCTTATCATATGCAATTAGCACTTTGGAAGCCAACATCGTTCGTGGGTGCAACCTCCTCGTCCTCTCGCACCGTTCTTTCAAAAGCCTTCATGCCGAAGTTTTTCCAACGAAGGAAGTGACGGCTGATTTGAATAGCCTTGTCACCATCTTTGGTGTTGATCCGAGCCCTCTTATTGGCTACAGCGTGACGCAATCGAAAAGTGGCGTGGAGACTTTGAAGGCTTTGGCAATGGCGCATGGCGAGAAAGTCGACTGGGACAAGGTTAGCTCCTTTGTCCCTGTGACTTCCAAAGGCCAACCACTTGATTTGAAGCCTTACATTAAGAAGGCCAAGAAGTTTCTCGGTTGATTTTGGGCATAGGCTCGGGTCAGGAGAAGCCAACTGCCCCTTCTTCAACTGGTTCTCCTTCTTCGGCTGTTGTCCCCTCTTCTGTCGCGCCTGTTATTCATGTAGCAAGCACTCCTTCTACTAGTGCGATGTTGTCGTTGGAGAAATCCGCTCTGTAGTTTTGTTTTTTTGTAGCTTTCCATGTACCTGGTGGTATAATTGTAATGAAATTTTAACTTTATCCAATTGTTGAGTGCTCTCTTTTAGTGAAAAAATATCTTTGTATATGAGTCGCCTTTTGTATGCTGAAGTCTTTGTGTTTTTCGTGTGCTTTTGCCAGATTTTGAATGATCCAGCGACTCTTCCTACGCCCGCCCAGATGTTGAATGCGATCTTGTCCTCTTCTGGAATGGGTGCAACCGAGACTACCATTGTGCGCGTAGTAGATCTGTTATTATATGCTGAAAAATTTGAGCAGGTGAAGAAACTTGAATGGAAACTTCGGCTTGTGCAATCAATGGTGGATGTTGCTCAGTCAAAAATGCGCCAAGCCCTCGATCGTGAAGCATTATTTTTGGAGGAGATTTCAAGGACGAGTGAGAAGATGTTGTGTAAGTCTTTCGTATCTACTTTTGGGTTTTCTTCTTTTATTCGGGATATTAATTTTTATTTTTACTTTTTGTAGGCATACCGCGAGAGGGAGGAAGCCTGGCGTCTGTGCAATCGAATTTAGGCTCTTGTGTCAGCTTCCCGAAATTCCAGGACAGACTTTTGGTTTGATCACCGTTGTGCTTACACCGTGGCTTTGCTTCAAGATCGCGTATCCGAGGCGGAGAAATTTGTCGAGTGTTATCGCAGATCATTGATCATTGTTTACAATGCCATGTTTCCTCGGGATCCTCAGCCTCGGACCTTGGCTGATTGCTTTCGAAGTTTCGACAGGGTGAAAGGATACATCACTACGTGAAGCTTCAGCTTGTAGCGGGAGCCAAACTTACGCTTTAGTGGGTGCACGCGCATCATTCGATACTGGATTTGGATGTTGTATCGTTAGGGCTGCCTCCTCCTCCTGTTGGCGATCTTGTTGATATGAAGCCACATAATGTTGCCGCCCGTAGACCTGTAATTTGGATTGTCCGGAAGTACCTAGAGGTAGACGCGGATTTTTTCATAAATTTTGCTATGTATTTTTTCCCTTTCATTGTGTACTTTTGTACCTAGAAGAATATTGTATGAAACTTATTGTATTTATAAAAAAGGTTGTATGTCTATATGAGATTTTGTTCATTTGTGGAAGACATCCTTTGAGTAGAACCCGACGATTTTGGCGTTCTCGGCGTAATTATCTTCATGATTGTGTCTTGAAACTTTATGGCGGGAAGTACTCCTTTATTCATTGATGAACATAAAGGATAAATTGTTTTGGCGTGTTCGCCTAGCTGTTGCCCTTTATTGAATATAAAATGTGTAATAGTAAAGAATCATCCTAAGATTCACAGCTTCTGTCTTGAGGTGCTTCATGGTACTTTGTGTCGTGTCCAAGGGGAGTTTCATTCTTTCGACCGGAGGCGCCATGTTTTTACGGCTGACCAGAGAGAAAGGTGACTAGTTTACTGGGTCATTCGTAGTTTAGAAGTTGACGCTTTGTGGGTCTGCTATTTTGGAGCGCATTCTTGGTGTAGTGATTCTTCATCCATGATTTTCAACTAGCGGAGTTCTGTCTCTATCCCGAAGGATTCTGATATTTTGTTAAATTCTCGATCGCAGTTGTCCGAACGGCTGAAACTTCCTCGTAGCATTATGACTCTGTTGGGTGCTGGCATTTTTAGTACCAAGTATGCATACTGAGGTACTGCCATAAATCTGGCAAAAGCTGGTCATCCTAGGATCGCATGGTATTGTGATGGCCAGTCCATGACTTCGAATTCCAGTTTTTAGCGTCTAAAGTTGTTCCTTGACCCAAATACTACGTCAAGGTGGACTTTGCCCAGCGGGATTTTGGCTTTGCCCGGAACTATCCCGTGAAAAGTTGTGTCTGTAGATACTAGATTTGTCATGGACCAATTCATTGCCCGCAGAGTTTTGGCATAGATTAGGTTGATGCTGCTTCCTGCGTCCAAGAAAACCTTACTCATGTCGAATCCACCGATTTGTGCTTCTACTATCAACGCTGACTGACCCGGTCGAGGGACCCGAAGTGGATGATCATCCCTGCTGAAGGTAATCTCCTGTTCTGACCAATGGAGATACTCGGGTGTAGGGGGTGGCGCTGTTAGTGCCATGTTTACTTGTCTGGTAATCAACTTCTATGTCCTATTAGACAGTCGTCCTTTATGGATCATCGACATTGCTCCTTTTGACCTAGGATATTCATCCTCTTGGTGTGTTGTATTCTGCGGCTACCTAGTTGGTGGATACCCCGATGGTGGTGGTGGTGCGTCGATGGCTAAAGCGCCAGGTGTGGTAGCGTAACCTCTGTTTGTTACTTAGGTTGCCCTCGCATTGCATATCTCCTGCATCTTTAAGAATGTTCGTCAATCTTTCAATAGGTGATTGGATCGCCTTTTGCCTATTGAGTCGATGTAGAAGTGCATATTGCAGGGTCCTTCCAACATTTGCCCTACTGACATTGGTGGGTCTCGATTTTTCGGCTGGTATCGTTGCTGTGACTGGCTTCCGCCAGCATCATCTCTGCTGCCGCGATATTCGCCATTGTATTCATCGCTCCTTCAGTTATCCCCTCCAAAAAACGGGTTGTGACGTAGCTTGGTCCACCATATCCATCATTGTTTCATCGTCTTCTGTCATTGTTTCGCTTGTCCCTGTCTTCTTCGGGTGATCGGGCTCTTTTGTTGTGTACTGCATCTTCCCCGTCGGCCTAGCGGTTGGCCATGTCCATTAATTGCAAGATTGTCTTGGGTTTGATTCGTCCCAATTCTTCAATAAACTCTTGCCGACGAAGTCCATCATTGAAAGTGTCAATTGCTCTTTCGTCGGATATGGCTTCAGCCGAATTTTTTATGATGTTCCACCGCTGGATGAATGCCCGTATCGGTTCTCCTGGTTTTTGTTTGCATGCTCGTAATTGTTCCAAATATGCGGGTCGCTCGAATGTGGAGTGGAAATTTCTGATGAATTTGTCCTCCAAATTGTTCTAGCTGCTCGATGGATTCTTCGGGTAGCTGTCGTAGCCAGGATCATGCCGCACCGGTCAGATGTAGTTGCAAACTTTGCATTGTGGTGGCCTTGGAGCCACCCTGTAATTTGACAATTGCCAATTAATCTGCCAACCAGGCTTCAGGCTCTTGGAGACCGTCGTACTTTTGACGATCGTGAGGCAATTTGAAGTCCTTTGGTACTGGGGTTTTGCGAACCTGTCGGGTAAAGCAACTAGCTCCACATAGTTCGTGTTCATCTTTGCTTTCGCCATCGTAATATCTTCGGCTGCTGTGCTCTTCCCTGGATCTATCGATCCCGTGCTGTGTAATATCGTCTCTTGCGTCATTTCACGGTTCTGACCCTAAGAAGTGGACCTGATTTGGTGATCGTGATCGTCGGCTGCTGTGCTCTTCCCTGGATCTATCGATCCCGCGCTGTGTAATATCGTCTCTTGCGTCATTTCACGGTTCTGACCCTAAGAAGTGGACCTGATTTGGTGATCGTGATCGTCGGGTGTGTCCCGCTTGCCGAGGGCTATTGCGACGGTGTGGGGATCTGTCGGGTTGTCGTGTGATTCCTTGTTCTTCTTGTGCGAGAGATGCTCTCACCATGCCAAGGTTGATCAAAGCGGAGCGGTGAAGAGCTACACGAGGGTCGTTGGGTGCGGATTGCATTGTCATAAGGTATGTTTGTGCGGCCACGATCATGGCTTGAGCTGATTTTGCCTTGATATGTCCTGTTGGATCTACCGTCATAAATGACAGGTCGAGTTCTCCAGCCAGTTTGTTTCTTTCAGCTTCGGGTATGTTCTGCAGTCGTGATGCTCCTCTCCTTGGCAGTGCTCCCCCGTTATGCTCCCTGATCCTCGAGTAGAGCTTAGTTGTGCCCATCTCAGGCTCGATTCGTCGGCTATCCTTTTCCTTTCGTCGAGTTGTCTTTGCATCCTTAGCAGGTCTCTTTTCTTATGATGAAGGAGGTATTGGTATGCCAGCAAATCTTCACGTGTGGCATCGGATGTCATTGGGATTGCACCCGAAACTGCTGCCCTTGCTTTTTGCCATGCTTCGGCTGGAAGTCGGAGGTGTTGTCTTTCGCCTTCGTGTGGTTCTTCTGTCCCCGGGGTTATATTCTTGTTCGTCGGGTCTCCATGGTTTCCTTGGTTTCCACGATCTCCTGCATTATTATCTGATAATTTATCATCGGGATCAAAAATAGGGTTACCGTTGGAGTCTTGATAAGTCGAAGAGTCCCCGATAATTACGCATACTTGGTGCTAAGTTATGTATGGACTAGTGATGTCATCATTAGGATCGAGGGAGACACTATCTGGGGGATCAGTGAAGTCCGGGATTTTCTATTCTAGTTAAATTTCAGCCATCCATATCCCAAAGTCGACGCTTTCATCACTTTCTTCAGGTTCTGCGTTGGTTGGACTTGATTTATGTGGCATGGTTGTCTGGTGGTCTGATCCGAAGGAGAGGTCGTCGTAGAGACCATCAAGGTCCCCCAAATCTGTCATGATTTCCTTGTTTTCTTCGCCTACATCGATCTACATTGTGACTTTTACTGAATACCCGATGGATGATTCCGCTATTTCCATGGGTGTACTTTTTCCGACCGATGGTCCTGATGAGATCAGAGCCGAGGGGTTAGATTCTTCGGGATTGTCTACTTGGAAACGGAAACTTCCGATGATGAGCTCGGATCCGCCATTGGCAGGCACCGAATCAGGGGTGGGCGGGTGTGGTTCCGCGTTCGATGGATTGCTCCGTGGTGAAAAGAGGTCCACCGAATCCGTGGTTCCAGCGTTCAGGTTTCCCATAGACGAGGCCAATTGACGAGGGGTAACCTCGGGACTTAGGGTTTTCCGGAAAAGAGAACGTTGGGGATTTCGTCGGATATCAGGCAAACAAGGGAGTCGAAGTCGCCTGAATACTTGATGAATAGCTCTGTTACAGATTGTGTGGGGGTTTTTCGGTACCTCTTCCTAGGCTTCTACCGTCCTATATATAATAGGCTGGATCTCAAAGCTGTATTCGGATAGGTTACATATGTATGATTACAAAATCGACTCACTGTCGGTTCACGTTTCCTTTCCTAATATAACTAAATCATCGGATACTTCTTGGGCCGTAAGTCTTTATGTAACCAAGGTGATGAATCATAATCATCCGAGTAATCTTACCTATGTCACTTGTTCTTTGGGACAGTCTTCGGGAGCTTTTCGTCACAAGGTTTCTTGTAGCATTCCCACTACTTCGAAATCTTAAAATTCTCAACATAGGTTTTAACAATTTGAACAATCATATGAGGGTCGAGTTTAAAGTTTCCAAGTAGTTTCTCTACTTTACCAGATGCTAGAAATTTTCTTAAACAATCATATTCTATAGGATTTTATTCTTCATTAAGTTCAGTTCCACTATGGGATTCTTCAATCTTACGAACCGTATCTAGAAAATTCTAGGCTCCTTCAACACTAAATTCAGTAAATGGTCCATTAGAAAGAGAATCTAATACATTTCTACTATCTATGCTTAGCCTTGCATAAAAAGTGTGTACTACCAACCAAGGTGGGAAATCATGGTGAGGGAAACGATCAAGTAGTTCCCTAAACCTTGAGTACCCTTCATAAAGGCTTTCCTCGGGGCCACCTTTGAAATTTGTGATCATACATCTAGCTCCATGGATTTTCTTCCTAGGAAAGAAATAAATTAAAAATGAAGTGGATAGCCTCTCCCATGTGTTATTAATCTTCATAGGACATTCAATGTACCAAGAACGGTCTTCATCAATAATAGTTTGACAAAAGAGAGTTGATTTAACCTCATCCTTAGTAAAGATATTAAGGCAGAAAGTCCCACAAGTTTCTTCAAAGAACCCAACATGCTCATACGGATCCTCCGTACCGTCCCCTACAAACTTTTTAGCATGCAAAATATCCAGCAACATGGGGCTAATGTCATACCCATCAGGGTTGCTAGGTTTTAAATAAGCGTCTATGGGTGGATCCGAATTCTTTATAGCTTCAAGCTGAATAATATGTCGGTACTCGCTCATGGCATTTACCTGAAACTAGTAAATAACTTTAGTAAAATAATTAATAAAATTAGCAAATAAGAACAAAGACCAAAAGTTCTTAGCTCCTTGGCAATGTGCTGGGAAATAGCTTGATGACTGCAAGTGCACAGATCAATTGTAGCTAGTTTCGAAATAAGAGTATCGAACCCACATAGATCTATTTGGTTAAGGTCTTTATGCCCCTTGTCACTATCTACCAAAGGATACTTGTAAGCTATCTTTGATCTCAAGTAAAGGGAGTTTGAAAAGTTTTTGTGTTTGTATGCAAGAAAGTAATAAAAGCAAATAAAGTAAACAAGTAACAAAAGCGCTCGAATGGTGTTGGAACTCAATACGGCTAAATTTTTTTCGGGGATATAGGATACACCACTAGCATATGACAATTATTCATGATTTGGATAATCTATGTCTCTTCATCATGATATGTGTGGAGGGAGCTCCATAATAAGATGTTCGCTACAAGTCTAATGAGCAGCCGCTTCTACGGGTCAAGTTTTGAGGTCATCTCTAAATAACCACTACAATGCTTGCGAGAAAATCACTTCTACAGACCACCATAATTAAGGGTTCCCCATGGATATCGTATGAGCTTAGTGAATATCCCTTAATTTCCTCTTTGACCGTATAGGTTATAAGCCAATGCTTGCAGTCACAAAGTAGCACCGGACATACTCACATACACGTCCAAAGGGTATTTCCCTCTGTCTAGTCCCGGAGGAAGATGCTATGTGGTCAAATTCACATACCATCTAGAGAGAGAGATCTATAGCACAATATCATAAATCAATAGATCAAAGACCAAAGTTATAGATCATCTTTATTTCACTTCATAATAATATTAGGATTTTTCCGTCTTCCCAAGAACAAGAGAAACTACTCACACATGGAAGCAATCAACAACATCATCATATTTATATGGATGGATTGGAAGTGCAGAGGTAAATCAAGTGCAAACCATAATTGTATTGGAATTACAACAAGACCTAATGAACAAGAGTTGGGGAAAATGGTGTTGATGAAGATGCAGCGGTTGATGATGAAGGGGATGATGCGATGTCCTCCAATGATCCGTGAAGCAGCAAGGATGATTCCTTCTTTAAGTTCCTCCTCTAGATTCCTTTCTGGTGTGATATTTCGAGGCTGAAAGTTTTTGTGAATCTCGGAGCTAGGACCTGTCTTTGCATGGTGAGAGTATTTGACGAATGGATGTCCTGACTGGTCATACCGGTGGACGGTACGATCAGTCTCTGCCCCCACCGCAAGTCGCTAAACCTTCCGTAGCTTCCCCTCGCATCCCCTCTTCTTCCAGGTGCGTGGAAAATCATTTAAATACCATTTATCACTTAGAAATATCATATTATTAGTGGTCAAAAAATATCATATTATTACATAACATGACAGCCCCAATTGATATATTCACAAAAGACTTAATAATTCAGGATCCTATTGAAACAAGAATAAAAGATGCGCGCGAATGCCGTAAAATACAAAAATCCTAACTCTACTTATGCAAAAACACAAGATAAATATGCTTCAAAAATAGACTCATCAACCCTCAAATGCGTTGCTAGCCACCGATTTGTCTTTTCCAGCGTCGTTGCCAGAGGGAGCTTTCGCGCTCCCGTAATCGTCATCCACTAGCTCGAACGGAGAGAACACCTGAGACGTGCTCATTGCCTCCTTCCATGGCACATCAAAGAGGTACACATCATTCGCGTTATCCATGGACACCGATTCGGCCTCTTCACCCAAAGAGGCCATGTTGACGACACACGAAGAAGGTGTCATAGGCACGTACGCGTCGGTCGTCGAGGCCCTATCTTCCTCCCATGTTCGAGCATGCGGTGGTGGCATAGCGACGAAGCAATTGGAAACCACCACACCGATATGCCCGTCATCTAGCGCTCTGTTGTTTCGTCCTTCCAAGGCGACGTCTTCCTCCCACGTTGGGGCATGCGAGGGTGGCATGCCTACGAACCAGGAGGACACCACAATACGGAAAACGCCATCATCCACCGCTCTGTTTTCCCTTCCTTCGAAAAACAAAAATGGCTCATCCACGCCACAGTAGGGAGATGCTGCAGCGATTTCTTGCCGACGCTTTTCCTCTTGGAGTAAAAACTCGAGAAAAACGCTAGTATCCTCTAACGTTTGTACGGTACAGAAAGGAAGATCAGGAAAAGCAGTAATTTCGTATAACATTTCTATGCTCAGGAAAAACATTAGGAAAATACGCTGCGAGCGTGACGAAGCGTCAGCACGAGCTACGTTAGCAACAGCGTCGACAATCGAGAGACACGTGCCAGCTTACGCGGAAATATACGAAACAAGCAAAAGACCAGACACGGTTTATGAATCGGTCCTTAATAGAACGCATGAAATGAGCTATAAAGAGAAGAAGATATTTACGGAGTCGGAGCTAAAACGGAAGGGACAGTCGACTCATCCACTGAAAGCTGCAAAATAAAAGAAAAACAAGCATGCAAACACTAAAAAATACGTGATCCGAGGAAGTGAATATAACATGTAAGGAAAAGAAAGACGTACCGTGCACCAAGAGACTACTTCCAAACAGCATACTCGCGCCGCATCTGAAAAGATGAAAATGGGTCGTAAACGACAAACGAAAGATCAGATCGTAAGCATAAAAAATACCGTAAAAGATTAACAAATTTCCGAAACGTACCGTGTTTGTGGCAGACGGCGTCGCACTAAGCGTGAAAGAGAAAGCGCGGAAGACGAAGACGGTGCCCACATGTCCGGCGATCCTTGACAGTGCTCGAGGTGAAACCATAACACGTTTGTGCCAAACGGCGTCGAGCAAGCACGGAAGACGAAGATGATGCCCAGACATCCGACAATCCTTGCCAGCGGCACGAGGTGCACCCGCAATGACGGTCGAAGAGGACAAGAGGCTTGACGATGCTTATGGTCTGTGGAGAGAGAACGACGTTGTGGAGCATATATACGAAACTACATGCGAGAACTGTCAGAATCCGGACGGCGCGCGTCAGATGGCGTATGCTATCATATCTAAGAGTCGGATTTGCGTGAGATCGTATCCAACGTCAAATCCCGCCACGAGAAACCGCGCACTCCCGGAGGCTACAGACACGAGGTCAGGATCCACCGCACAAATCTCGCGACAAACCACACACATCCATAGGCTATATATACCAAGCCGATTAGAGGCGGCGCGTGGCCAGGATCTACAGCTCTACCCTCGCACGCGAGAATCCGTGTCCGCCCATCCTTACCGTTGGCAGGTCCTATCTGGGTCGCGAGAACACACATCCGTGCAGGTTTGCCATGTAGTCTCTGTACGGGACCATGTCCGCGACAAACCGCTTATGGCTATAGCTAACGAACCCACGTCGGTTCTGAACGTCACACGGCCACGATACGTCCGCGAGAAAACGCTGTCGTCGAGATTACACTACGCCACGATGGCTTAGGACCGGCCCCACTGCCACGACAAACCGCGACGTGGGAGGCACCACGCCTGCCCTTCGAGGGTCTACGACTCTACGTAGCCACGCACGTCAGCTCTCAGTGGGCGCCACGTCCGCAAAACACGCACACACACACGTAGGGTTCACGATGGTAGATCGTCACGCCGGCTCTTGGCGGACCCGTTATCGTGATTTTCCGCGCCTGGTATGGACTCACACCGCGACGTTGGCTATCAACGTCTCTCATAGAGTGTGGTCCTGCAAGTTCGCGCACGCGGTCCACCTTCCAGCGACGCGGGTACGACGGCACGCGGTACACTTGTCCGTGGTAGGGATCTGTTGCAACATCGTCACGTGTCCTTCTCGCCTCCATCCAAAAAGGATCGAAACGACGTGGATAGCAGTTTGAGTCGAAACAATCTAGTACTATTATTTATTCACGATAAACTTAACATACTGAGGACTGACTTTTTTTTACTTACTGAGGACTGACTTCCGTAAGCAGGAGTACTAATAATATGCTGGACGGGTGGTCCGTCAAGTCGGTGCATATATTGGCTAGCACAACAACCCCCTGTGCGTTCGTATACAGGCATCATGTTAGAAAAAAGAAACGAATTCCAATTGACCGAGACGGTGCTTTGTTCAGTGTTTCACACTTGATGTGAATTGCCGCTGGTATGCATAGTAGCGCACTCTATATAAAGCTACCTAGCTTGCCTCTTCTGCTCACGTATATCAATCGATCGACTTCGTATCAGCCTTCAGCAAAATCTCCTGCAGCTGCCGGTAGAACAGCTGCATTGGCAGTAGCTCAAGTGTACTTACATTACATATGGCGCACAACGGCTGCTCTGCTTTAATAGAGGTACGTACTGTACAATCTTTCTCCAAGATAACTAGTTTTTTTTTAAATAGGGAACAGAGCTCTGGCCTCTGCATCGAACGATGCACACAACATTTATTTATTATTTAACAAAAGCTTGCAAAAGTTATACAACAACGATCATACAAGTTAAAGCCAGGAAAATCAAACCGCTAAGCACAACGGTAGCATATCCACTGCCAGCTCTTCGGCTAGATATGAAAACTACCTAACCGCCCCAAGCAAGTCAGGAGCCCCATATCCGCCTAGGCATATCCGCTGAGCTGCGCCACATGCGTCCGCTCCGGATGTTGCCGCCTCTGCTATCTTCCGCCAATCCATCTTCAACGTGTAGATCGAAGCGAAGACTCTCGCCTGGCAAACCACCGACACCGCCACGGTGCCTAGCAGCACCACCAATCTGCGTGCAAACACCTAGGCACAAGCGGTCGCCGCAGAGGCCCCTTGGCACCATGCCGCCGAGTCCCATCGGCCGACGCAGCTAGAGGCCTCCGTTGGAACTGTTGTGCGTAGCACCTACCAGACATACATGAATGAGCGTAGCACCTGCGGCCAGGCATGACCTGACACTCCACCGAAGACTCTGTTCAAGATGAAGTCACTCCACCACTTGTCTCATCCATCCGGCGTTGCCCCATAGACGATGCCCCCAAGAGGGAATACGACACCGTAGCGCCGCCATCGTCCGATCCGAAAGCCGGGTCCTAGGGTTTCCCCCGGAGCAACACGAGCGGGTAAACGATGCCTACAAAAGCGATGCCTTCAACAAAATAACAACGTGTAGACGCCACCATCGCCCGCCATGACTGGATTCATAGCTCGGTTTTCACCAGCAGCCATGCTTCCCCAACTCGACACCGGAACTAGATGTGGGATCAACCCCACAACCAGCCATGTTCGACCACCTCTGACGAAGAAGAAAGCCACCACCACCATCATACTTAGGGCTGCTGCCCCAGGCATCCTCGTGATGCGTAACCTGTATATTCGGTACAACACACGGCCTAACCTGTATCTGTTGTGCCATGGTAGCTCTCTTTTGCAATTGAATACATGAGAAAGCTCAGCCACCGAAAACACCACCGTTAGCAAAAACAATGGGAAAAAACAGTGCTTTGAACTGTTTTCTGGATGGTGCTTTCGAATGTTTTTCTTTTAGATAGATGGGGCTTTGAAATGTTGAGTTTGCACCGCTGACCCGGTGGTCCGAGGTCACACCGACACGCAGCCCCACACAGCTCTCTGGCCCATTATTTTCAGGGCCACCAAACTGACAGGCACACAATTAGGTTTGTCTACGTAGCATCCAGCCCACCTATTCCACGAGAGGGCATGTCCATGTACACTGGTGGGTTTGTGTCCTAGTCCCCGATGGAGCTGCGGGGCTCGGCGGCAAGCGTGGCATGGCGAAGACAGAGGGATCCGCGACCTCCCCGTGGCGGAGGCGCTCCTACGGCTGTGACCTTCGAGCCCGCTGAAGCCCATCTGGGCTTGGGTGGCCTGCAGATCGTGGCTTGTGGCGGGCGGGCGAGCGCGGCAGCGCCTGCAAGCACCGGTTGCTGGGCATCATGGCGATGCTGGCGGCCGGCAAGGCAGCGAAGGGTTGGGTTCTCACCGCCTAGCCCCCGTTCGGCTTTGGTGAGACGGTGATCCGCAAGTCCTGCTCCACCGACGGCGGTCCGCCTCTCTTCGGCGGAGAGGCCAAAAGGCGGCTCCTTGCTGCGCATTAGAGGGACATCAGGGTTGACAACAGGGTCAGGAGAAATCCCTGCGTGATGCGGACGACGGCGATGCCTGCGGGCGCCGTCACCTCCTTGGAGGCGTCGTCACGGCGCTGCCCGTGCTTCCCCGCCTCGAATATCGGGGGAAACCTTTGATCCGGCCTTCGGATCAGGCGGCGGTGACATGCATATGTCGTTCCCTTCTTGGAGGCGCCGACTAGGTGATTCGTGGAGTCCTTATCAGTGCACTAGTTGGAGTCTTGGTTTGGCCGCCGCTACGAGCGTGGGCTTCCCGGCCACTATGTGCCCCATCAACGGCACTTCCTCGTCGTCATATTCTCCAGTCAGGTTCGGTCCCGCTGCTCGCTCGTTGACCTAGGTGCTAATGGGCGGGCGGTGCGTTGGCTTGTGCCTTCCCGGAGTTGGAGTCGGCCTAGTGAAGTACCCTTCTTTGGTGGTGACGCGGACTAGAAGCTCAGTGTACCGCTTCCTCGCCTTCTGTGGCTGGAGACGGTGCAAGGCAGTCTTTGTCGTTCGGTTGGTTTGGGTTGTGTTGTGTAGCCTTTTGGCGTTGTATCGGTCATCTTGACCCCTTCTATAAATTCTCAACAAAAAAAAGCAAAGGAGACAAAAATTTGTTTTCCTTTGGGTACGAGCTTGTGGTTCCACAAACAACACACCTCGTGGCGTGGGACCCAGCAGTCAGCCTAGACAAAGAGCCAGCACTGCGTCCGTAGCCCCTATATATTGTTGGAACGGCAACGTTGACCTGCATTGACCCGCCGCCGCATCGCCTCCCTTGTGCCGAAGCGCTCTCCCCGCTCGAGGAAATTGAGCTCCGCCTCGCCTCCTCCCGCGGCACAGTACTGTCGGCACCTACGCCGCGGTCCTCGCCGTCGCTTCAGGTAACTGCCGCCACCGACCGAGCAATGCGTGGGATGAGACCGAGAGGGGTTACGCTGAACGTCCAGGTTGCTATCGATGTATAGCAGTCGTCGATGCGTCGTGATGCAGTTGACAAGTGTTCCTATTCTCATGTCTTTCTCACTTGACCACTTCATCTAGGACTATGTATGTAGGTGCTACTTTGACTGACCACTTTGAAGAATCCGGCACACAAAAATTGCTGGCTAATACTCCCTTGTTTTAAAATATAAGATGTTTTTGCGAAATGAGTGTATCTAGACTCCTTTTAATGTGTAGGTCCACTCCAAATTTAAATGAACCTACGTACTAAAAGGGGTTTAGATACACTCCATTCACAAATCTAAAACGTCTTATATTTTGAAACGGAGGGAGTAATAATTTATCATGGAGTACAACTGATGTCATTTGTTTGGTCTTTCTGCATCCCCTTTATGCTCGACTTACCAACTCACTTGCCGCAATTCCCTTCTTCGTTCAAATATGAGTTCCAGCTTGATTTCTGTATCTCCTTTGTAAATATGCAGACGGGGTTCAGTTCAGGTGGTTTTAACTGTCAAACAGCCTTGTGACCTACTAACAAACACTCTTTTTTTTGGCTTATTACTTTCACAGATCCAGAATCACGCTTACTCGATGATGGCTCACACCACAGTAGGATGCCAGGCATCCGTAGCAACCGAACACATGTATGGAACTACAAACTGCGTGCTATACCGTGTCACCGCAGTAGTATTTCGACTATTTCTTCCGGAGTCGGTGATAAGGTTCTAAACTCTGTTCTTCTGATGGTGTGGTTCTCTTGCCAGGGAGACACCTGAGGTTGCTGACTTGGACTGGGAAAACCTCGGATTTAACCCTGTGGAGACCGACTTTATGTACAAGGCTAAATGCGGGCCAGACGGAGACTTCTCCAAAGGAGAAATAGTGCCCTTTGAACCTATACCACTGAGCCCATTTGCTGCAGTCTTGAACTATGCACAGGTTGGTAGCTAGACTTGGAATGGAAGACCTTGTTTCATACTATATATGCGGTGGATATAATAGGGGACTTTGTAGCAATGATGATGATAACCTTTGAATTATTTATTCTTTCAAGGACAAGGATTGTGTGTGCTTAAACAATTGCTGTTTTGGTATGTAGTCATGTTTTGAGGGCCTAAAAGCATATAGGAAAGCTGATGGGTCTCTCCTGTTATTCCGTCCCAAAGAAAATGCCATGAGGATCATAGATGGTGCAGATAGGATATGCATGCCTGCACCAACCGTGGAGCAATTCATGGATGCAGTCAAACAAACCGTTTTGGCAAATAAAAGATGGGTAAGCATTTTTCTTTTCTTTATTATGTCTTCTCAAGCTCATTTTATTTATTAGTATGTTCGTGATTCCTAACTTCTTATTTAATGTAGGTGCCTCCTCCTGGTAAAGGCTCCTTGTATATTAGGCCGCTACTTTTTGGAAGCGGGCCTGTTCTTGGTCTTGCACCTGCTACTGAGTACACCTTGCTTATTTATGTCTCTCCTGTTGGGAATTATTTCAAGGTTTGTACTGAGATTTCACCGTTAACTCACACAATATTGTTTAGGCACAAGTAGTGTTCTTACCTTCTCAGTTATATAGCATCGACGAATGGTAATTGTGCCACAAGCATCTTTGTACAAGTAGGTGTATCTGTTTTTCTTTGTGCAATTAAGGATAGACCAGATACTGATTGTGTTTGTTAACTTTATTCTACAGGAAGGTTTAGCTCCCATTAATTTGATTGTCGAACATAATTTCCACCGTGCCGTCCCTGGTGGAACTGGAGGCGTGAAAACCATTGGAAACTACGCCTCGGTAAAATTCAGCATCTATGGAAGCCATATTTTCATAGCCGCTTAGTTATTACCTTTGCAACCATGTACTCTCTACCCATCACTTGCTTAGATCTTCGCATGATGGATGCCTTTTTATTTCCCCAATGCTCAAAACTTTATAGCGGACACTAGTAAAAAACAGACATTTGGTCTAGGGGTATTAGCCCCGGTTTTGCTACAAACCGGGATAATGCCCCGGTCCAACGGCTAGAACTGGCCCCAGGGGGTGGCAGACACTAGCCCGGTTCGAACGGGACCTTTAGCCCCGAGTCGTGTAACAAACCGGGGCTAAAGGGTTTCAGGCAGGCCAGGTCGGGCGCCAGACCCTTTAGTCCCGGTTTGTTATACGACCCGGGGCTAAAGGTGGACCTTTAGTCCCGGTTCTAAACACGAACCGGGGCTAAAGGTCTGGCTATATCTTCTTTCCCTGTCCGAGCCACCATTCAAGCTGGTGGCTCTCCTCTCTCTCTCTCTTTCTTGCTTCAAGCTCGAGTTCATGCTCTTTTTTTCCTCAAAATTTGTCTATATTTTGTGGTGCCCCATCTATCCAAAGGTTCTAAAAGGTGAGCAACTTCATCCTTTGAACTCTCATTGCTATATAGTAGCGTTCTGTATGTATACGAAAACTTGTTTCTAATGAAAACACAGAATGAAAAATAATTGAACACAAAACACAAAATAAAAAGAAAAACACAAAACCCTAAAACCCCATCCCCTGGCGCGGCAGCCAAATGGCCCAAAATGCTGCCGCGGCAGGGAACCTTTAGTCCCGGTTCGTAACACGACCCGGGGCTAAATGTCCTGCCGCCCAGCGCGCCTAGCAGGCCACGTGGTTGGACCTCTAGCCCCGGTTCGTAACAGAACCGGGCTAAAGCTTGGACCTTTAGTCCCGCTTTCGCAGTCCCGGTTCGCAATCCGGGGCTAAAGGCCCTTACGAACCGGGGCAAATGGCCTGGTTTCTACTAGTGGGACATATGATCGTAGTACTGCAAATGATGAAGGTACATCCACAACATGATAGGGATTTTTAATTGGAAAAAATAAATGACTGAACTTAAAGCATAATAACATTTTTCCTTTCCAAATACTTGTTCTCAGTGATTGACTAGAGTTTGTTTCACATTAATTATCTGAGAAACTTAAGATTGTTAAGTTTAAGATGCCCTTTAGTTATATTTCAGAATACATGCATTTTTTCGACCCTTTAAGATGCTAGATGTTAGATAGTTACATGAAGTTATATTTTCTATGATGCTAAATGTTCATCTCAACATTATTTTTCTACTTTCTCAATATAACTTAATGTAAAAGAATGTTACTATCTCCGTCCCAAGGCTTAAGGCATATAACTTTTTTCAAAAGT
Organism: Avena eriantha; assembly: GCA_910589775.1. Taxonomy (NCBI): domain Eukaryota; kingdom Viridiplantae; phylum Streptophyta; class Magnoliopsida; order Poales; family Poaceae; genus Avena; species Avena eriantha. The sequence continues at coordinate 236,858,207 of OU342743.1, forward strand.
CAAACCAACTAAAATTTGACCAAGTTTTTAGAGAAAAATATTAATATTTACACTACGTAATCCACACCCTTTCATACATCATGAAACATATTTTCACGTGGTATCTATATAATATAATAGTTCTTAATAGTTTTTTCTAAAAAATTGGTCAAACTTTACATGGCTTGACTTTTCAAAAAAGTTATATGCCTTAAGCTTTGGGATGGAGGGAGTATGATTTTTTTCCTATAATTGAAGTCAACAAGTATGTGAGCTGATAACTGTACTGTTAACATATTGTACTAAGTAGTAGTGCCTACGTAATTTTACATCTGATTCTGAAACTGTGGCTGCCTAATTGTCAAACTTGTCATCACCATGTAGGTGTTGAAAGCGCAGACAATTGCGAAGGTGAAAGGATATTCTGATGTCCTCTATCTGGATGCCGTCCACAATAAATATCTGGAAGAAGTCTCTTCATGCAATATTTTTATTGTGAAGGCATGATCCTTACCAATTCTATTATCTCTGTACATCTGTTTTAGTATCTGCACTTTTGCATTTAGAAGTAGTGTTTGTGATCGAAACCTATGATGGCGGTACATCACAGTACCACGCTAGTCACTATCCTAGTTATTAACAGGTTGCCCCCTCTTGTATAAACTAAGCAAGTCGAATAGGAATGATAACTTAAGCAACAGTCTTGGTTCAGTAGCACACAAACCTGCAGGATTTGGCGTCCCCATCTGACATATCGATTTCTTGGGTTAGCACGGTAGATCAAGTAGGACGTGGCATGAATATTCCTTTGACGTGAGCGTGATGACCTGTCAAAAAAGATGTAAACACACTTAATTTATTTTAGTTTGTTTCTCATCTACAAGTTGCATCAATACTCAATGCCATACTGAACTTATACCTGACTTTCTTATACTGTCTAATTTTTCTTGACGAATTTTTGTGGCCAAGTTATGGAGTGCAGAAATATTAATTTCATATATGATCTTCTACACCAGGGCAATACTATTTCAACTCCGCCAATAGAAGGAACGATACTGCCTGGCATAACAAGGAAAAGTATTATCGGAACTTGCTAAGAGCAAAGGATATGAGGTAAATTGTTCATATTTTTAGCTCATCAGATCATAGGGTCATTTATCAGATGAGGAAAAGCGCCATTTTCACTATACAATTAGAAGTTGATAAGAAGTACGTACTCTATGCTGCTTCTTACGGTGTTAATTAACGCAATTGGCTTGTTTTAAGGTGGAGGAACGTCGGGTGTCGGTAGATGAATCGCTCGATGCTGATGAAGTTTTCTGCACGGGAACAGCAGTCGTGGTTTCACCCGTCGGGAGCATCACGTATCTTGGGAAAAGGTGAAGCACCTGTTCTGTTGCCTTGGAACTGACAATTGTTTACGGTGTTCAGAGCTCTCTTCATTTGAAGACTGATTAATAAGCCATGCATGTTTCTGCTCTTCAGGGTGGAATACGGCGGCAACCAAGGAGTCGGCCTGGTGTCACAGCAGCTATACACCTCGCTGACGAGCATCCAGATGGGTCACACTGAGGATCGGATGGGCTGGACCATGCAACTGAATTAGTATCGCATCGCCGATCTACACTCGATAGACTCCCAGAGCAGCACCGCTTCGGTGGATGGATCGAACTCTTCAACTTCAGTCTAGGGAAAGCTAATGCGCAAATCTCTTGTTTGCAGCTTGTTTTCAAATTGCTCAGTGTAACTGCTCAGCTAGTCATGAACACAACACACGCATACTGTGTTTATCCTATCAATTTCTTGTCGAGAATAATAATAAACGTCCCGATGTAAAACTGAGCAAAATATTTTGCGATGTAGTTTGGCCACATATTTTTGTTGTTGTTTCTGTTATCTTGAGTACAGCTAGGTGTGCTTGAGACGAAAATCGAGCCCGTATATGAGGCGGCGGAGGATGTCTGCGAGCAGGTCGTCGTGTGGAGTTGTTCCGTCTTGTCCGATGATTTTGCGTCCTCCTCACGTGAGGACATACGACTGGTGGCGGCGCGCGGGTCAGGATTCCTTCCATCGGGAAGTCTATGTTGGCACCACCAGTCGGTTTCTTTACAGTAGTACAAAAAAGGGCTTCGAGAGCAGATTATGCACACGATCTGGATAGAGGAATGCCATTACTCCAGTGATTGTAATTAAACTGAACAGGGAGGGAAAAAATCATGGGAAACAGGTAATTTGAGCCAGTGTTTGCACTGCTATTCGACAGGAAGGGAACAAACAGGAAACAGGAAAACAGTAACCATAGGTATCCAACTCAGGTCCGCATATTTGAGACAGCAACGCTGACACTACTGAATTGAAGAAACCAGGATAGATTACTGCTCTAGGCAAACATTTGACCAGACAGCACAAACTATGGATGGGAACTGGATGAGCTCCTGATGTGGGCAGCACATGGCCTGGAATTGATACATGGGACAGTGCAGGGAATGGGAAATACAGTTCCGAATTCTGTATCCGGGGAAAACACTAGACCTATGGTACCGGTGTTCCCCAGGGCTGTCAAATATTTGAATCAAAAACAGCAACTGTCCCTCAGTTTGGGTGATCTTTGTTGAAGATTTGGATGTTATTGGCTGACTACCCATTCGATAAAAGGTATGGAAACCACAGATAATAAGTAGACATATTGGTTCAATTCACTAAAAAGATCGTCCTTTCAAAATAAGTACATGGTGCCAACATCATCCTCTCCTCCTTAACTTGTAATTATGCAGTTTTATGCTAGCATACAGACCATCGTTTAATTAGAGCCCGGGTGGAGGGAGGGCAATTGCCCCCCTCCCCCACCCAAAACAATAATATAAGATAGACATAAATTTGTTTAACCAAAATATGATACATTAAAAAATTGGCAGAAAACTTATGAACCGTAGACTCAATGTATAAAACTAATTTACCAGTGTGCCCTACATCCAACACATCCTGTCTAAATCTCTAGGTAACGTGCAGTCAATATGCAGGAGGAAATTGCACAAACCACCATCTATTGCTGCTCTAGTTGCACAAGCCACCAACTATACGTGTTTTTTCACAAACCACCAACTACAAGTGTAATTTGTTGCATAAAGGTTTTAATCTAGGACAAAGTTAGTTAAATGTAAATTTGACGATAGAGCCCTACAGGGCAATGTGTGATGCGGTGTCCATGTCTCATCGGCTATTTTTTTGTCAAACGTACATGGTTGATAAAAAAATATCTTGTACCTCATTTATTTTTCAATTTTTTTCAAATAGAGATTACTTACGTCATATTGTTTTAGATATTCTGAATCCAAACAGCGAACAGAAGCCGCAAACTAAATGTTCAATAATTTAGGATAGTATATACATTCACTTGTCCTGATGGGGACTAGGAAAATTGGTTGCCTGGTGGAAAACAATTTTGATTAAATTAAGAAGACGGTATGGGAACACATATTAAAACAGTTTGTGTTGAGCAAAAAGTCACTGTCACAGATCGAAAGTTATGATTCGATAATGGGGAGATTGAATGTATAACATTTAAAACTAATTTTTTTTATTTTCTTGAAACGTCCCTCTATTGCTTAACATTTCAAACTATAGTTGAGTCCTCCACTCGAATACATGTATGGCAGTCAGGACAGAAGATATTATGCAGAATTTCTATCTTACCTTGATGATGGGAAAAGTCGATGTGCCAAAAGTCTTGGTATTTTTCCCACTCTCCACATATCGTTATAAGGCATATTCTTAATCAATATGATCTTTCATATACCAATGAAACCCATACTGTCCATTTTTTGGCCTTCTGATAACAAAGTTTGCAATGTGACTTCATCCAAAAACATAGCAAAGCTGTCTTCTGTTGAACCATTCTGTCCCAAGAGGCCCAAGCCCATTGAGTGATGACCTATAAAAGGAAGGGGTTGACCTAATCCCCGCATCCAGCCGCTAGTGCTATTGGTGTGTGTTTGTGTGTGTTAGAAAGGTGATTCCCCTGTGAATCAACTTGGTATCAGAGTTATGGTTGTTGGGGGCGGTGGTGGCGTGAAAGGCTGCTGAGGGCAGCGGAGCTGTGGCTGCTGCAGGCGATGGCTGGGCAGAAGGTGCTAGGGGTTGAAGAGTTGTTGCTGTGTGCTTGCGGGTGCCGGTTGCAGCGGTGAAGATGGCTGATGCAAAGAGTCTAGTTGAGGCTCTGGAGAAGCTCATCACATTCCTTGCCTCCAAGGCAGATGGCGCAACCTCTAGGGCTATCGTGCCTCAAGAGGAAGTGGTTCAGAAGCTTGTGTTGGTGCCAACTGACCTCAAACATGAGAGTGCTACCAACTATCTGAGTTGGTCTCGGAGGGCGAGGTTGGCTGTGGAGCAGAAAGATCTTGATGGGTACTTGTTGGGTACTGTTGGGGAACCAGGAGACAAAACTAGTGCAGAAGGGAAGAAATGGAAGGCCATCAACTCCTTGCTTATTGGGTGGCTGTTGAATTCAGTGGTGCCCTCCCTTGGGCGATCTGTGGAAGGGTTATCCACTGCTGCTGAGATATGGAAGACTCTGTCCACCCAATACTCTGGCAAGGGCAATGTTATGCCCATTGCTCTGACAGATGGGAAGATTCGTCGCTTGCGCCAAGGTGAAAATTCAGTGATGACATATGTGGCTGGGCTGCAAGCATTATGGGAAGACCAGGATAATTGTGACCCTCTCGAACTCTATGATGCAGCCTGCATCGAGTCAGGACAGAAATGGATAGCACCCAGACGCGTGTTACAACTTCTAGAGGGGCTCGATAAGCGCTTTGATGGTGGAAAAGCTTCTCCGTTGCATCATACCTCACTACCCACTATTGATGAGGCTATTGCAGCAATGACTCAAGAGGAGGTGCGTCTATCTCTTGAGCAAGCGGATGAGAAGACTGTACCAGCCTCAACATTTGTCGCTGCTGAGCCGAGGGAGTGGAAAGAGACTAGGGACTGTTTCACCTGTGGGGAGGTAGGTCACCTGAAGTGGAACTGTCCAACTCGTGGAAGGGGCAGGGGATATACTAGAGGGAGCAGGATGGCTGGTGGCAGAGGTGGATATTCAGGATACCACAGGGGGAAGACTACCAAAGGCCGAAGAGGATACTCGGGATACTCAGGAGTTCAGAAGGCACACATAGCAGTTGATGAGAGGGGCAGTGGGATCTCCAAGGGTGCATAAGTAGGTGATGCTACCTATGGAGACTTTGCTCACTGGGTCTCCACAGATGAAGGTAATTCTGAAATAGCATCTCTTGCTACTAATGAAAAAGATACAGAATAGGTCCTAGACTTGGGAGCATCTAAGCATGTTGCGGGTAAATTTTGTGTATTTGAGTCTTACAATAAGCATCCTCCTACTCACAAGGGAACCATCCAAACTGCTGATGGTACAAGACAGCCAGTCATTGGGGTTGGCACAGTAAAGTGCACTTCAAACATTTCTCTATCCTTAGTTTTACATGTGTCTGCGTTTCCTGTCAATTTGGTCTCTCTGAGTGATCTAATTGATGACATCGATTGTAGTGTGACTCTTGAAAAATTTGGTGTCTTGATTCAGGAGCAACTGGCGAGGCAGATGGTTGGGACTGGCACCAGGCATAGAGGGCTATGGTATATGGACAAAGGGGTGCAACCAGAGTTGGTGTATGCTGCATCCATGGAAGACAAGGAGAAGCAGGCAATGATCCATCACTGTAGGATGGGACATGTATCATTTGATAAGATGAGTAGAATATTTCCGGATGTTATGTGTGGAATAGGCAAGGGCAAACTGACATGTAATGCTTGCGAATATGCCAAACACACAAGAACCTCATATGTGAGTAAGGGGCTTAGGAGCATATCCCCGTTTATGCTTATTCATTCAGATGTATGGACATGCCCAGTGGTGTCAGTAAATGGAATGAAGTACTTTGTTACTTTTATTGACTACTATTCTCGAATGACTTGGGTTTACTTGATGCGTCACAAGGATGAAGTGTTCTAGTGTTTTCAGAACTTCCATGCTTATGTGAAGAATCATTTTTAGGTGAAGGTGCAGGTGATCATAACTTACAATGGCATAGAGTATGTGAACACCACCTTTGGGACTTTCTTGTCTGATCAAGGTATTCTTCATCAAAAATCTTGCCCAGATACCCCTCCTCAAAACGGTGTGGTAGAGCGTAAGAATCGCCACATTTTGGAAGTTACTCGCTCACTTATGTACACAATGAATGTACCCAAGTTCTTGTTGAGTGAAGCTGTCATGACAGCCACATACTTGATCAACCAGACACCTTCTAGGATACTAGGTATGAAATTCCCATGTGAACTGTCAACACTCGCCTTTTTAATCTCAGATGCCTGTTATGCCATACATCGCAATCCCGGGATTACCATTTTTGTGAGACATAACAGATTGGATATCACAGTATATCATCCATTACAAACCATAATAAGGTCTTACAAAATAAAGGATCTCATGATCCAGTCTTAGTACAAACAAGTAGCGGAATAAATAGCGTAGCGGTGGGCTCCATCTTCATTGTCACAGGCAATGCTGACGATGGGAGATGATCCTAGTTGTCGTAGCCGTCCTGTTGTCCTCCTTCAGGGTAGTCCTCCTCATAGTCTGGCCATAGGAATAGCCAGGGATAAAATCCAAGAGTACTCTTTAAGTACTCACAAACTACCGTTAACAAATAAGATAGTTCTAGTAGGAATGCTAAACTCTAAGGTTATTTGTAAAGCTAAGTTTGAAACCTAAGATGAGTTCAGAAACAAAGAAAGATAAAATAAATTTTGAAATCACCTAAGTGGGAACTTAGTTGTCATAGTCACAACCATGTTCTGGTCAAGTCATGTCACAATTCATTTCATAAGTCATTTTGAAAACATCTGACAACAGAACAGTATGGCCACTCCAACTGTCCATAACCGCGGACGCGGCTATTCAAATAGTTTGACACTCTGCAGAGGTGGTACACTTTCACCACAAAATTCGATACATCTGTCAGGGATAACCCTGAATCCTCATACTTAGTATGCAGATAATCAAACATAACCTTTCCTTTACACACTGTAGTATAAGCACCACTCCTATGAGCTTGGCCTCCCAGCCATGGCCATTTGCCATCCTAGGCACTGCATAGGTGGACAACATTGAGAGGTAGCCTCAGCTTAAACCTCTCCCGTGAGGGAACTAATACTAATGCATATAAACTTCCGGCTAAGCCTTACCCAATTCAGGTATTGTGGTTGTATGGTAAAATTGGAATGGTATCGCATCCGAACCCAACCATCAGTTTTTATAAAAGGGCTAAGGCTCATGCCTTAACATTTTCATCATCATAAACAATTTGTGTTTCTCAACACATGTCAAAACATCTCAATAGAATGACTCATCATTCCAAGCTTTTCACAAGTCATTTTCACCAAGGTCTCCCATCTAAAGTTATCAAGTTTTTGGTTTGGCTCTAATCACTAAGTTAAGAGTGTTCACTAATGTGGGATGCTAAGATCAATCTCATGCCATAGAATGACATCTAAGTCTAACTAGATAGGTCAAGTTTTATACTCTTTATGCTATCTATAAACAAAGTAAAGAACTTTGATAAAGTAAAAGCAAGTAAAGCTTGTAAGTAAAACTTGGGGTAGGTAATAGTCAAAATGTATAACCAAGCATGCCTATTGCATCTTGATTAGGTTATCTAGCTTGCAAGGTTTAGCTTGCATTGTTAATGATGGCTTGCAAGTTTTAGCTTGCCAATAATAGCTTGCCTTGGTTGGTGAAGTGGTTGAAATTATCCTCTTCTTCCTCGGGATAGAACTCCTCCTCCTCGTAGACTTGGTCGGTACTATCGTCTATAAATACATACGGAATACACAATCACCAAACAATACTTAACTAGTCTACTTATCACACTAAGGCACACATTTGATAATCTAGTATCATCACAAACATCACAAGGTTTAATGAAATAGTTTCATTTATTTTATTTGAGAGAAGTAATTTCTACTCACTGAAATTAACTAAGATTTAATATTCTCCAATTAAAATATGGGATCATGTGGACACATGTCATCACCACATATTATAACATATGGGAATGTGATTTAAAGGTTGGATCACATTTTAATAAATTTAAGTTTAATATTTAATGATTTAAAGTGACTAGAAATGCCTATATAGCATTATTTTGGTACTAGTCTAAAGTCACTTCATGCAAACCTTAACATTATTACATATTCAGATAGGTATGGTTAAATGTGATTTTTGAGAGTCAGAATCAACTCAAAAGCTATTATGGTTGATTTTAGAAAAATGTTTGAATGTGAAAACGCTTCTGTCTTGTTATTTTTTCTAGGAGATATCTATAACTCTAAATTATTTAAATCCAACGGTCTTGGATATAGATTTAAAGTACCTTTCCAACAAAATTGGAATCACTAAATTTGGATTTGTAAAACTCCCTGAATTGATTTTTGAACTAAGGGACAGAACTAAGTTTCAGCTGAAATAGAAAAATCTAAATTTGAATCTACGGGCTAAGGCGGGAACACTAACGGGCCGGCCTAGTTTCACTCTGCGGCGCTGAGGACTGCTGATAGGGGGTCCCACCTATCAGTGGCTCATTCAATGCGAAGTGGTACAGGGCAACGTGGACCGTAGGATTAGAACTAAGATCTACGACTGGGGCTTATCGTCGATGACGGACCTGTCGCCGGCGAGGTGGAACCCTAGCGGCTCGATGGGGGCGTACCGGGGCTCCAGCGAGTGCGGCGAGGCGGGCAAATGAACGAGGAGACGACGGCGGGCTTAGGCGAAGTCGCGGCAGCTCCGGGGGTGGACGAAATCGACGGGGGCGTCTCCTCCTCTACCGGCTCAATTACGGCGACTGGCTGCTCGAGCGGATTCAGCGAGAGGTGGGGAAGGACCAGTGGAGAGAGGGGAGTGTGAGAGTGTGAAGAAATGGTGCTGGGTAGGCTCCCTTATATAGACCCGGCGAGGCGGTAGAGAGGTGTGGGCGGAGCTCGTCGGTGACGACGGCACAGGGTGCTATCGGCGTGGGCGAGGTAGGCGGATAGTGGGTGGTTCCCTAGCGGTCATCTAGGGATTAATGGCAACACGAGGGGGTGGTGGCTAGCGGTCGGGAGCGTCTCGCACTCTGAGCGACAGATGCGGTGCTTGACGTGGTTCCCCGCGGCTATGGGTCGCGCGACGGGGTAAGGGCGTGTCTGGCGGGGTGAGGTGGTCAAGGCGGGGCGGCGTGCGCGGGCTGTGGTCGAGGCGTGGCGTGTGCTATCGTGCCGGGAATGGCGCTCTGGCGTGCGCTGGCGCGGCACAGAGGCTTAGTGCGGGGCTTGTCCTCGGTGGTCTAGGGGCTAGCAGTGGCCGTAGGGTGGACCCTGGACGGAGGTGTGGTCACGCCTTCCTTCCTGGAGTGGTGGAGAGGGGCTTGTGGTCTCCTGCGGCTTGGGCACGATTAGCCGGCGAGCATGGCGTCGAGGTGGCGCGGCACTGTGGCTAGGTATAAGGGGTGGGCTGGTTAAGGCCTGGTTAGATCAAAGAGGGACATGGGGAGTGAATTAGGGTCAAATGGGTTGCAAAACCCTGTAGAAACAGTGATGCTATACTAGGGTGTGATCTGTGCATGCCAAGTGTTCGACCAAATGGCTGCATGACACAAAGATTTGAATTTTTCAGAGATTTTCGGTGGAGTTGTTTGTCACATGATTAAGCATCTCTGGTTGCTAGGATTTGGCAAATTGAATTCATTTGAGTGGTTTTTGAAAAAGTGTGATCTAGATACATACACTTGGTTCCATTTTCAAATGTCATTTAAATTTAGTGTTTGAATGTTTTTGGAAGATCACAGAATGGGCCTTGGTACACTACTACTTGTACTAGGAAGGGGTGCAAAGATCCACAATTGTCTATGTTTGAAATTGAGTGCTAGGAACACCCAAAGTGTCCTAGTTGATTAAAATGGCAAAAGTGACCATTTCCATTTATTAATTCTATTCTATTTGATTTCTTTTTCTTTGATTTTTGGTTGGGAATGATCTAGATGATGTGGCAGTCATCTTAGAGTCATTTTACAGCCATTAGAACAAACAATCATGGAAATTAAAAACAATTCCTATTTAATGCAACACACAAATGCATGCTTATTTATTTAAATGAGAAAAAGTTTTTGGTAACCCTAAATTGGGTGATTTGGATCTTGATAACTTGGATTAAAGTTTTGGGATGTTACAAACCTTCCCCCCTTAAACAAAATCTTGTCCCGAGATTTAGGAAAGAAAACTAGGAACTAAAGAGATCTGGGAACTCAGTCCTAATGTAATATTCTCGCTCCCAAGTGGCTTCTTCTTCGGTATGGTTGCTCCATTGGATCTTGAGAAAATTGATACTTCAGGTCCTGGTGGTTCTGTAGGATTCCTCCAAGATACGGATGGACACTTCACGATACGTCAGATCCTTATTGATATCAACGGCTCGGTGATCGATGTTCTCGAAAACTTCGGTCTTCTCCGGCACTTCTAGGCATTTGCGAAGTAACGAGATATGTAACACGTTGTGGATGGCTGACATCTCCTCAAGCAGTTCCAGTCGATACGATACTTCTCCTCGACGATTCAGAATCTTGAAGGGTCCGATATATCTAGGGCTAACTTTCCTTTCAGGCTAAAACGTTGCGTTCCCTTCAATGGCGAAACCTTGATATACACAAAATCTTCGACATTGAAAGTCAGGTCTCTCTTTCTCTTGTCAGCATAACTCTTTTGTCTAGATTGGGCGGTCTTGAGGTGCTCACGGACTTTGTGAACCTTCTCTTTGGCTTCTCGTAGGATGTCGACTCTCTGCTACTTGCGACCAATTCAAAGGGGTATGGCACTTTCTTCCATATAAAAACTCAAATGGGTCCATTTGCAAACTGGCTTGATAACTATTGTTGTATGAGAATTCTGTGAAAGGCAGACAACTTTCCCATTTTGATCCATACTCTAACACACAAGCTCTTAACATATCTTCTAAGATTTGGTTGACTCTTTCAGTCTGTCCATCGGTTTGCGGGTGATAAGCGGTGCTAAAATTCAACTTGGTTCCTAATCCTTCTTGGACTTTCTGCCAAAATCTCGAGGGAAATTGGGTTCCTCGATCTAACACTATGGTCTTTGGGTTCCATGCAAACTAACAATTCTAGCAATGTACAACTCTGCTAGCTTCAAACTCTGGTAGGTTGTCTTGACAGGTATAAAATGAGCTACCTTGGACAATCTATCAACGATGACTCGGATAGAGTCATTTCCCCTACTAGAAGTAGGCAAACCGGTGATAAAGTCCATTTTGACGGAATCCCATTTCCATTCCGGAATCTGCAATGGTTGTAACAGTCCTGCGGGTCTCTGATGTTCTTCTTTGACTCTCTGACAGATATCACACTTGGCGACGTAGCTTCCGATTTCTCTCTTCATCTTGTGCCACCAAAATTGCTCCTTCAAATCCTGATACATCTTTGTTCCTCCGGGGTGGATAGAATAAAGAGTATCATGAGCTTCTTCCATGATAACTTGCTTCAGCTCCGAATCTGCTGGCACACAGATACGTCCATTATACCACATAACTCCTTCTTCGTCTTCGGTGAATCCAGGTACCTTTTTTGTACCAATATGATGTTTGATTCTATCGATACTTGCATTTCCCTTCTGGGCTTCCTTGATTTGGCTAATCAAAGTGGATTGAAGTTCAATGCTAGCTAAAAATCCTTTGCTAACTAGCTCAGTTCTAAACTGCTCCAATTCCTCATACAAACTTGGTTGCTTCTCTTTGATCTTGGTGTTTAGCCTACACTGCAATCTGCTAAGAGCATCCGCTACCACATTGGCTTTGCCGGGGTGATAGTGAATGTCAAGGTCATAATCCTTGATTAACTCTATCCATCTCCTTTGCCTCATATTCAGCTCCTTTTGAGTGAAAATATACTTCAAGCTCTTGTGATCTGAGTAAATCTCATAGCGATTACCCATAAGGTAATGACGCCAGGTCTTTAATGCCAAAAACTATGGCTGCTAACTCAAGATCATGGGTAGGGTAGTTCTCCTCATGCTGCTTCAGTTGTCGAGATAGATATGCGATGACTTTGCTTTCTTGCATCAATACACATCTGAGACCAATCTTGGATGCATCACAATACACATCAAACGGCTTCTTGATATCTGGCATGATCAATATTGGGGATGAAATCAATCTCTTCTTGAGCTCTTAAAAACTTGCTTCACATTCGTTGGTCCATTCAAACTTCTTGTCCTTCTTCAACAATTGGGTCATGGGTCTGGCGATGCTCGAAAATCCTTCTATGAACTTGCGGTAATATCCCGCTAATCTGAGAAATGCACGGACTTGGGTTTGAGTGGTTGGGGCTTCCCATTCTTCAACATCTTTGATCTTGGCGGGATCAACAGCGACTCCTCCTGCAGACACAATATGTCCTAGGAATCCTACTTCTTTTAGCCAAAACTCACATTTGCTGAACTTGGCATACAACCGATGCTCTCTAAGGGTTTCAAGGATGATTCTCAGATGTTGCTCATGCTCTTCTTCTGACTTGGAGTAGATAAGGATATCGTCGATAAACACAATGGCAAACTTATCTAGAAAATTCATAAAGATCTTATTCATGAGATTCATGAAATAAGCATGGGCATTGGTTAGTCCAAAAGACATGACTGTATACTCGTATAATCCATAACGGGTAGTAAAGGCGGTCTTTGGAATATCTGTTGCACGAATCTTAAGTTGGTGATAACCAGTCCTAAGATCAATCTTAGAGAACACTCTGGCACCAGTCGACTGATCAAACAGATCTTCTATCTTTGGGAATGGGTACTTGTTCTTGATTGTGACATCATTCAGCTTCCTGTAATCTGTGCACAAATGGTTGCCTCCATCTTTCTTGTTGACGAATAACACGGGCGATCTCCATGGCGATGCGCTTGGTTGAATCAAGCATGTTGCCAACATAGCATCCAGCTGCTTCTTCACTTCCACTAACTCTGAGGGGTTCATACTATAGGGTCTCTAGGCTATGGGTCCGGTTCTAGGGATTAGTTCAATAATGAACTCAATATCCCTATCCGGGGGCATACCAGGCAATTCATCTAGGAATACGTCCGGGTATTCACAGGCTACTTTGACTTGGTATATGGTGGGTAGGGCTAGACTCTTGTTGCACTTGAATTGACGGGGCAAGGTTTCAGATATATGCTCTATTGAGACTCCAGAGCTACTGGTCACGGTGATGGCTTTCTTGGCATAGTCAATCAATCCTTTATGCTTTGATATCCAATCCATTCCTAGTAGTACTTCCAAACCTTTGGTTCCAAGTACTATTAGATTGGCATAAAAATCTATCCTTTGTATTCTGATAGGCACAACTTTGCAAATTTTTCTAGCTTTTGTAGTTGAACCGGGTATTTGAACTATCATGACATGCTTCAGGTTGGTTGGGTGAATCTTACTAGTGCATGCAAATTCTTCGGTGACAAATGAGTGCGATGCTCCAGAATCAAACAACACTCTTGCTAAAACTAAGTTGACAGAAAACATACCCAACACTACATCTGGCGCTTCTTGGGCTTCTTTGGCGTTCATGTGGAAGAGACGGCCGTTGCGGTTGTGAGGGTTTCCTGGGGCGAATCTCCTTCCGGGTTGAACACGACGTTGTTGTTGAGCTGGGGCATTCACATTGGCAGTGGCGGCAATCTTTTTGGGACACTCATTGGAATCGTGACCCTTCACTCCACACTCGAAACAAGTAATCTGAGACTTGTCTTTTGCTGCCACGGGCACATCATTGCTTCTGGTTCTCGGTGCAGTGTTGTTGTTGTTGTTGTTGTGCTTGGGAGGTGCACGGTTGAAATTTCTGGAGTTACCAGGGTGGTTGTTGTTTCCTCCGGACTTCACATTTCCTCCGTTGCGGTTGGGGTAGCTTGGGCGAGACATTGGGGGTTGAATGTTCCGCGGGTCATATCCTGCAGATGGGTTGGGACGGTACTTCTAGTGACTGTTGGATCCATCTTGGTGCATCATCCGACGTTTGCGGTTGTCGTTTGCTTGATTAATCTTCACTTCCATCTAAATGGCAGAGTCGACTAGCTCTTCGAGATCCTCGAAATGGATGTTGACGAGAACTGTCTGCATCTCATCATGCGGTCTGTTCAGGAATCTCTCCTTCTTCTTGGCCTCCGTGTTGATATCATCAGGTGCATACCTGGCGAGGGACAAGAATCTGTCACGGTATTCCACTATAGTCATTCTGCCTTGCTTTAACTCTCTAAATTCATCTCTCATTCTGGTGACTAGACCCTGTGGCACGTGGGTGCGGCTGGACTTGATCTTGAAGGCTTCCCATGTCATCACTTGATCATGGTTCATCGTGCGGGTGTTGTTCCACCATGCTCTTGCATCTCCGGCCAAATAGTGGGTGGCAAAAAGAACTTTCTCGTTGGCATCCACTCCGGCTACTTCTAAGTTGTTCTCCATGGTCTGTAACCAATCATCAGCATCCAGTAGGTCTTCAGACTTGCTAAAGATTGGGGGATTGGTAATCTGGAAGTTTTTGAGTTTGGATCCATGATGATCCTAATTTCCATGGTTTTGATTGTTGTGAGCCATTTGGGCGATCTGCTGCAGGGTGGCTAGATTTGCTTGGCGCTCTGCCCTACTAGCTTCACGGTCTGCAATGAGCGTCTGTAGAATCTGCAGCATTGGGTCCTATGATGAGCTGCTCCCTCCTTGGTTTCCACGAGTCATCTAATGATTGAGATAGATAAAGGGGTAAGAAGGGAAGTTCTAAGGTTCATGGTTTTGGTTGCAAAGCTAAAACTTTGAGTTTGACTCAGGTTTTGCAACTAACTTCTTTTCATTCATTCAAGCAAAGCACACGATACAAACTCACACACACCACAACAAAAGGAAAACATATGGTTTTAAGAACCATTCTGCAAGCTAAGATACAATGGGACCGATACTTCTCACTCCTACAATAGTGCCCTAGTGCATCTACTCATCATCGATGAAGTCGGAGTCATCATCGTCGGTGTAGAAGTCCATGTCATCATCCTCCAGATAGTCATCATCATTGCTGAGGTATGAGTGAATATCCCCCTGGATGTCTTCACCTTCGTCCTCTTCTTCTTTTGATGCAAGCTGAGCTTCCTGCTCCTTGATGGGCTTCTCAAGGTCAGCCAACTTCTTGCAAAGACGGTCGATAGTGCAATCCTTCTTTGCGTGTTAACGAAAAAGTGACTGACGATCCTTGACTAGCAGTGAGAAAGTCCGAGCCTTCTCGGCGGCAATGGCGAGGTTGTGGTTGGCAAATTCTCTAGCATTGTCCAATTCCTTCTGTTTGTCATACAATAGGAAGTCGAGGTTCTCCACTTGACGCTTCAACTCTGGGTGACTTGGCATCTCTAGAGGCATTCCCATAGAATCACACCTTGCATAGTGAGAAAAGCGGGTTCCTTGGATTAGGTTGACATTCTGTGCGCAAAGACGAGCGAGAGCTTCATGCATTGCCCTGGCTAATCCATCTAGACAGTTGTTCTCTCTCATGGAGAACTAAATCTTCTCGGACATTGGTGCCTCTAACTTGCCACTAAGATCAACAACTACTATCCATTGTAAATCTCCTCCTGGTGGACCATTGAGTTGAGCTCCAAAGAATTCCGGATGTGGGCGCTCCAAGTACTCAGATAGTGAATCTAGATCCCTTTCGAAGATCAATTGGCCTCTGTTTCCCAACTGGTAGAACTTGTTGTACTGAACTTCCATCTATAATAATTTAGGATGAGAAAGTTAGTGAAGTGATCAAGTGTGTCAAAAATTTATGTAGTAATGTAAGAATTTGGAGGAACATGTATTTTTTTGAGAGAAAGAATCCCAAGGGTAAGAGAGGAAATAGGTTTTCATAAATACTCACTTTAGTTTCGAAACTAAGTTTTTGTTTCGGACGTTCATTCTAACTAGGGTCTCCTATGGTCAGGAGTGCTCTGATACCAACTTGTCAACACCCGGATTATTAATCCGAGATGCCTGTTATGCCATACATCGCAATACTAGGATTACCATTTTTGCGAGACATAATAGATTGGATATCACAGTACATCATCCATTACAAACCATAATAAGGTCTTACAAAATAAAGGATCTCATGATCCAGTCTTAGTACAAACAAGTAGCAGAATAAATAGCGCAGCGGTGGGCTCCATCTTCAGTGTCACAGGCAATGCTGACGATGGGAGATGATCCTAGTTCTCGTAGCCGTCCTGCTGTCCTCCTTCAGGGTAGTCCTCCTCATAGTCTGGCCATAGGAATAGCCAGGGACAAAAGCCATGAGTACTCTTTAAGTACTCGCAAACTACCATTAACAAGTAAGATAGTTCTAGTAGGATTGCTAAACTCTAAGGTTATTTGTAAAGCTAAGTTTGAAACCTAAGCTGAGTTCAAAAACAAAGAAAGATAAAATAAAGTTTGAAATCACCTAAGTGGGAACTTAGTTGTCATAGTCACAACCATGTTGTGGTCAAGTCATGTCACAATTCATTTCATAAGTCATTTTGAAAACAAGTGACAACGGAACAGTATGGCCACTCCAACTGTTCATAACCGCGGACGCGGCTATTCGAATAGTTTGACACTCTGCAGAGGTGGTACACTTTCACCACAAAATTCGATACATCTGTCAAGGATAACCCTGAATCGTCATACTTAGCATGCAGATAATCAAACATAACCTTTCCCTTACACACTCTAGTATAAGCACCTCTCCTATGAGCTTGACCTCCTAGCCATGGCCCTTTGCCATCCTGGGCACTGCATAGGTGGACAACATTGAGAGGTAGCCTCAGCTCAAACCTCTCCCGTGAGGGAACTAATACTAATGCATATAAACTTCTGGCTAAGCCTTACCCAATTCAGGTATTGTGATTGTACGGTAAAATTGGAATGGTATCGTATCCGAACCCAACCACCAGTTTCTATAAAAGGGCTAAGGCTCATGCCTTAACATTTTCATCATCATAAACCATTTGTGTTTCTCAACACATGTCAAAACATCTCAATAGAATGACTCATCATTCCAAGGTTTTCACAAGTCATTTGCACCAAGGTCTCCCATCTAAAGTGATAAAGTTTTTTGTTTGGCTCTAATCACTAAGTTAAGAGTTTTCACTAATGTGGGATGCTAAGATCAATCTCATGCCATAGAATGACATCTAAGTATAACTAGATAGGTCAATTTTTATACTCTTTATGCTATCTATAAACAAAGTAAAGAACTTTGATAAAGTAAAAGCAAGTAAAGCTTGTAAGTAAAACTTGGGGTAGGTAATAGTCAAAATGTATAACCAAGCATGCCTATTGCATCTTGCTTAGGTTATCTAGCTTGCAAGGTTTAGCTTGCATTCTTAATGATGGCTTGCAAGTTTTAGCTTGCCAATAATAGCTTGCCTTGGTTGGTGCAGTGGTTGAAATTCTCCTCTTCTTCCTCGGGGTAGAACTCCTCCTCCTCGTAGACTTGGTCGGTATTATCGTCTATAAATACATACAGAATACATAATCACCAAACAATACTTAACTAGTCTACTTAGCACACTAAGGAACACATTTGATGATCTAGTATCATCACAAACATCACAAGGTTTAATGAACTAGTTTCATTTATTTTATTTGAGAAAAGTAATTTCTACTCACTGAAATTAACTAAGATTTAATATTCTCCAATTAAAATATGGGATCATGTGGACACATGTCATCACCACATATTCTAACATATGGGAATGTTATTTAAAGGTTAGATCACATTTTAATAAGTTTAAGTTTAATATTTAATGATTTAAAGTGACTAGAAATGTCTATATAGCATTATTTTGGTACTAGTCCAAAGTCACTGCATGCAAACCTTAATATTATTACACATTCAGATAGGTATGGTTAAATGTGATTTTTGAGAGTTGGAATCAACTCAAAAGCTCTTATGGTTGATTTTAGAAAAATGTTTGAATGTGAAAATGCTTTTGTCTTGTTATTTTTTCTAGGAGAGATCTATAACTCTAAATGATTTAAATACAACGGTCTTGTATAGAGATTCAAAGTACCTTTCCAATAAAATTGGAATCACTAAATTTGGATTTGTAAAACTCCCTGAATTGATTTTTGAACTAAGGGACAGAACTAAGTTTCAGCTAAAATAGAAAAATCTAAATTTGAATCTACGGGCTATGGTGGGAACACTAACGGGCCGGCCCAGTTTCACTCCGCGGCTCTAAGGACTGCTGACAGGGGGGTCCCGCCTATCGGTGGCTCATTCAATGCGAAGCGCTACGGGGCAACGTGGACCGTAGGATTAGAACTAAGATCTATGGCTGGGGCTTATCATCGATGACGGACCTGTCGCTGGCGAGGTGGAACCCTAGCGGATCGGTGGGGGTGCCATGGGGTTGTACCAGGGCTCCAGCGAGCGCGACAAGGCGGGCAAATGAACGAGGAGACGACGGCGGACTCAGGCGAAGTCGCGGCAGCTCCAGGGGTGGACGAAATCAACAGGGGCGAACTCCAGCTCAATTCCGGCAACTGGCTGCTCGAGCGGCTTCGGCGAGAGGTGGGGAAGGACTAGTGGAGAGAGGGGAGTATGAGAGTGTGAAGAAATGGTGCTGGGGAGGCTCCCTTATATAGGCCCGATGAGGCGGCAGAGAGGTATGGGTGGAGCTCGTCGGTGACGATGACACAAGGTGCTATCAGCATGGGCGAGGTAGGCGGACGGTGGGCGGTTTCCCTGGCGGTCAGGTAGGGCTTAATGGCGACGCGAGGGGCAGTGGCTAGCGGTCGGGAGCGTCTCGCGCTCTGAGCGACAGAGGTGGTGCTCGACGTGGTTCCCAGTGGATGTGGGTCACGCGGCGGGGTAAGGGTGTGTCTGGCGGGGTGAGGTGGTCAAGGCTGGGCGGCGCCCGCGGGCTGTGGTCGAGGCGCGGCGTGTGCTGCCGTGCCGGGGATGGCGCTCTTGCGTGCGCTGGGGCGGCACAGAGGCTTAGTGTGGGGCTTGTCCTTGGTGGTCCAGGGGCTAGCAGTGGCCGTGGGGTGAACCGTGGACGGCGGTGATGTCACGCCTTCCTTCCTGGAGCAGTGAAGAGGGGCTAGTGGTCTCCTATGGCTGGGGCACTATTGGCCGGCGAGCATGGCGTCGGGGTGGCACGACACTGTGGCTAGGGACAAGGGGGTGGGCTGGTTAAGGCATGGTTATATCAAAGAGGGGCAAAGGGAGTGAATTGGGGTCAAATGGGTTGCAAAATCCTATAGAAACAGTGATGCTATACTAGGGTGTGACCTGTGCATGCCAAGTGTTCGACCCAATGGCCGCATGACACAAAGATTTGAATTTTTCAGAGATTTTTGGTGGAGTGTTTGTCACATGCTCAAGCATCTCTGGTTGCTAGGATTTGGAAAATTGAATTCATTTGAGTGGTTTTTTAAAAGTGTGATCTAGATACATACACTTGGTTCCATTTTAAATATCATTTAAATTTAGTGTTGAATGTTTTTGGAAGATCACAAAGTGGGCCTTGGTACACTACTACTTGTACTAGCAAGGGGTGCAAAGATCCAAAATTGTTTATGTTTGAAATTGAGTGCTAGGAACACCCAAAGTGTCCTAGTTGATTAAAATGGCAAAAGTGACCATTTCCATTTATTAATTCTATTTGATTTCTTTTTCTTTGATTTTTGCTTGGGAATGATCTAGATGATGTGGCATTCATATTAGTAATTTTACAACCATTATAACAAACAATCATGGCAATTCAAACAATTCCTATTTAATGCAACACACAAATGCATGCTTATTTATTTAAATGAGAAAAAGTTTTTGTTAACCCTAAATTGGGTGATTTGGATCTTGATAACTTGGATTAAAGTTTTGGGATGTTACATGAACTTGTATTTGGAGAGAATAAGTTTGTTGTTCCCCCCAAGTTATTTGGTAGTACATGCTTTGTTCGGGATCATAGGCCATAAATTGGGAAATTGGACCCACGGGCACTGAAATGTGTTTTGTGGGTTATTCGTCTAGCCAACAGGGGTATAAGTGTTAGAGTCCCTCTGTGAAATGGATGTTTGTGAGTATGGATGTCACCTTCACGGAATCTGAGCCGTTTTACGGCGAACCTACTGATCTGAGCCTGTTGTTTACTGAACTTGACCAACTCCACTCTATGGAAGATGGCCATGAGGGGGGGGAAGACTGTGTCACGCCCTTAGCAGGGGGCTGATTCTGTCGGCATTAATACTGATAATGGGGTTCAGGTTCAGCCGATAGTGAGTACAATTCAGAATCGTTCTCTCCAGATTCCTATTAAACCTGTTCGGGATCGATGGCCGCAGAATCTCGAGGTGTACTCTCGACGGCAGCCACGTATGCAGGGGAGCAGCAAGGTAGCGATGATGCAAGCTCATCTGATAGACAGCAACCACATGTGCAGGGGGATCAACAAAGCAGTGTTGATAGTTCATCTGATACAGTAGATTTGCCTATTGCATTGCAAAAGGGGACACGTGAAGCGGCAAGGAAAAGTGACGTGGCAAGGAAGGCACTATGTGAAATGCATGCTCTACAAACTGATTCTAGTGACCATGACATTGGGAAATTTATGTCTTATAAGGATATCTCCCTCCTACAGAGCATTTGTTGCCTCTCTTCAAACTTTAACAATCCCAAGGGATTGGCAGTCTGCAAAGCAAGATCCAAAGTGGAGGGAAGCAATGATAGAGGAGTTGGAAGCACTAAAGAAAAATAAGACGTGGGTACTAGCCAAACTACCGGTAGAAAATAAAGCAGTGAGTTGTAAGTGGATTTATACAGTGAAGCAGAATCCTGAGGGGAAGGTAGAACGGTATAAAGCTAGATTGGTTGCAAGAGGGTTTAGTCAAACTTATGGAATTGACTATGATGAGACATTTGCTCCAGTGGCAAAGATGAACACGGTAAGGATATTGATTTCTTGTGCTGCTAACTTTGGGTGGAAATTACATCAGTTAGACGTAAAGAATGCTTTCTTGCATGGGGACCTACAGGAAGAAGTGTACATGGAGATACCATCAGGTTTTGGTACCCGAGAGACCACTGGGAAGGTATGTAGGCTGAAGAAATCTTTGTATGGACTGAAGCAATCGCCGAGGGCATGGTTTGATAGGTTCAAATGGGTTGTTTGCGGTATGGGGCATGGTCAATGTAATGGCGGCCACACGGTGTTCTATAGACATTCTGATCGGAAGATCACCATTCTTACAGTTTATGTGGATGATATTATCATCACTAGAGATGACTAGGAGGAAATAAAGAGATTGAAGGAATGTCTAAACAAAGCCTTCGAGGTAAAAGATTTGGGCAACCTAAAATACTTCATTGGTATAGAAGTGGCTAGGATAGAGAAGGGAATATCTTTATGCCAACGAAAATACACCTTGGATCTCTTGAGTGACATGGGCATGATGGGATGTCGTGCAGATCATACCCTGATTGAACAAATCATCAAGTGACAGCACAATCAGGTGATCTAGTGAATAAGGAAGACTATCAGAAACTGGTTAGGAGACTATTATACTTGTGTCATACCAGGCCTGACATTACATATGCCGTTAGTGTGGTAAGCAGATACATGCATGAACCAAGGAGCGAGCATCTTGATATAGTGCATAGAATCCTACGATACCTAAAGGGGACTCCAGGAAAGGGGTTGTGGTTTGCAAAGAGTGGACATCTTGAGGTGGATGGCTATAGTGATTCTGATTGGGCTGGCTGTCAAGATGATAGAAGATCAACATCAGGCTATTGTGTATTTGTGGGAGAAAATTTAATGTCGTGGAGAAGCAAGAAACAAACTGTTGTCTCTAGATCAACAACAGAAGCTGAGTATAGAGCCTTATCTCAAGTGGTCAGTGAAATGCTCTGGGTGAAGTACCTCCTAAGTGAGTTGAAACTACTGAGAAAGGGACCCTTGAGAGTGTGGTGTGACAATCAGTCAGCTATAAGTATTGCCAATAATCCAGTCCAGCATAATAGGACAAAGCATGTAGAAATTGATCGCTTCTTCATCAAGGAGAAACTTGATGCTGGAATCATCAGCCTTAAACATGTCAACTCTAGACAACAGATTGCTGATTGTTTAACAAAGGCACTAGGAACAAAGGACTGTAACTTAGCATGTGATAAGATGGGGCTGATAGATATCTAGCACCTATCTTGAGGGGGAGTGTTGAACCATTCTGGCCCAATAGGCCCAAGCCCACTGAGTACTGGCCTATAAAAGGAAGGGGCTGAAGGAGAGCAAGACCTAATCCCCGCATCCAGCCGCCCGTGCGTGCGTGCGTGTGCGTGTGTGTGTGTGTTATAGAGAGGTGATTCCCCTGTGAATCAACATCTTCTTTGAGAGACTTGTGATCTGCAAAGATATCATAGAAAGGATTTCTTAGGAATATTACAGAATATTCTATGCTGCAAAATCGAAAAATGTAAAAACTTGTTTAAGAGTGTGGTTATGGTGATTTACAAAAAGTGTCAAAAGCTTTCAATCTTGTGTCACATATCTGTATATAAGGGCTTGGTGAAAGATAGCATCATCACAATATTTATGGAGATATGGTTTCATTTTGAAGGCATGTAATCTGAGGTTTTCTTACGCTTGTATGCGAAACTAATCTGCAGTAGAAGTACTACTTTAACTTGACAAGTACCTAGGGGTTAGAATAATTAAGTGAGCTAACTGTTAGAGTATATTACGGTTTGGCAATATTAGGTAGTTTTATATTGTAATCTAAGTCTATCTCTATCAGGCTTCTTGTCTCCCAAGTCTTCTAGTACTATATAAACAGCCTAAGGACTCACGATGTAATCACCTCTTGCAATATCAATACAATCTCTACTTCCGCAATCTTTCATGGTATCAGAGCGGTTCGCTCCGTCTAGGGTTTAGCCACTGCTTCCGCGTGCCGCCCCCGGCGAGATCGAGCTCCATGATCTCTGCCGGGGGCACCAAATCTCGTAGCTAGTTTTTCTTCCAATTCCCTAGATCGGTTTAGTAGTTTTTAGCAAATTTATTTTTCCTATTAGATCTATTTTTCTTTTAGCCACCAAAAGCATCGTCGACAGCCGCATGTCGTCATCGCGCGCCTCTACTTCAACCTCGGCGTCGACTCAACTTCGGCAAATCATCGTCAACGATCGTGACAAGGAGGCTCCACGCGACGCCCCAAGGGACACCTTCACGTGCTGTGTCGGCTGCTCCGTCCTCACGTCGTCCCCACGCCGGCCCGTGTTCGCCAACATCCACCGGGACGCATGTCCCTGGGTACGCGCCTCGCCGTCAACAAAGGAATGCATCTTCATCACCCGTGGTCATCATCGCCGACAACCATCTGCACCAACAACATAGCCACATCGTCGCCGCTACCACCGATCGTGGCCACAAGTTCTTCTGCACGAGCGACGCAGCACTCACACAAGCAGAAAATACGGGTCTAAATCCCCGAAATCAACTACCGCTACAGCAAATCTCCATCAACAACTACCTCTTCGTCTTCGTCCACCACGTCCTCGCCGCCAGAGTCGCAGTCTAATTTTTATTTTTTTTACTTAACCAATTTTCTTCTTGCAACTACTTCATCTACTCCGACAAATCGGCGGACAACTTCTACGCACCGACCGTTCACGGAGAATTTCTTTGCTGCTCGCTCCGGCTCTGGCTCGCATGGCTCGTGATGGTCCCTGTCTTCGCACATTCGGTATTGGCAACACCGACGCGTGCCTTCATCCCCGGCGCGCTCCTGAGTTTGGCAAGCTCGGCAAGGCGTGTCTCCTACCCCGACTACTCCGGATCCAACTACATCTACGTCAACTACTACGGCGAATTCTCCAGGCTCAGCAATGACATCGACCACAACTACAACGCTCTCACTCCCGGCTACATCGACATCGACATCCACCGGCATCCTCTCCAGTCCGCGACTTCGGATTATGCTCCAGTCGGACCATCCGCGACGCTCATGTTGTTTGTGTCACTACCAATCCGACTGCGGGGGGGTGTTAGAGTATATTACGGTTTGGAAATATTAGGTAGTTTCATATTGTAATCTAAGTCTATCTCTATTAGGCTTCTTGTCTCCCAAGTCTTCTAGTACTATATAAACAGCCTAAAGACTCACGATGTAATCACCTCTTACAATATCAATACGATCTCTACTTCCGCAATCTTTCACTAACAAGACCTTGAACTTTCTGCGATGAAGCATACCAAGAACGAAGGAACCTGCGTAACTAGATTGATATAAGCCTTAGTGCAACATATACATGATGGAGGAAGCATAGTAAAAAGCGTAAATTTGTTATAGAGTTATGTGCCAAGAAATATCAACTGTTTTGCCAAATGGAGTCCTTAGACGATCAGAATTTCCAAAGATGCAGCAATACGGCATTTGCTCGTGTACTTCCTGTCTATAGAAGGATAGAGAGACGGAGATTGGCGAAATATGATGGATGTATTATTGAGCCTCATGGGCGAGTATATATAGGCGTACAGGGGATCATCTTGGAGTACAAGACAAGTTAGGATAGAGTCCTAACTATCCTACACTATCTCAATTACCACGTACACGTATACTCTAACATCCCCCCGCAGTCGTAGCGGGAGCGTCGTGAACAACTGGAACATCGCGGATGGTCAGACTGGAGAGAAACCGAAGTAGCATCTAGCAGGCTGACATCCCCCCGTAGTCCGAGCGGGAGTGTCGTAGACGGTGTCGCGACGCGAAGCTTGGACTGTAGAGGATGCTGGTGAAGCTCAAGCGAGGTGGAAGCCCTTGTGCCGATGTCGAGGGAGCCGAGAGCGTTGGGTGGTGCCGTGGTCGGGGTAGCTGTGCGAGGGGTCGCCGTGGTCGATGTCGTAGCCGGTGTCGAGGAAGCCGCACATGAATCCGCATGCGCATAGTGCGCGAGGAGGATGACGGAGACGCGTCGAGGCAGTCGTTGAGGGTGTCGATGCCGAAGTCGATGCAGTCCGAGCCGTCAAGGATGAGGTGCGACCATAATTTTGCCAGAACTAGGCGCACATCAGGGACGAAGACATACTCCGGTTTTGCCAGAACCGAGTACACAAGAAGAACTCGTCAGTGACGTGGTCGAAGAAGACGTTGTCGAAGCCGATGAAGACGAGGCGTCCGGCGCGAGTTTGCCAGACTCGGGAACGCGTCGGGGACGAAAGCACTTCCGGTGTTGCCGGTACCGGGCATGCGAGGGGTGGGAACCATCATGAACTTGTCGCCATGTCAGAGGGACTAGCAGAGGAGGCCTCTGGAATCGTCGCGGTCGCAGATCGACGAAGATGTTGACCCTGCCCACGGTTCTCGGAGTAGAGTAGCAGGTGGTGTAGACGGGGACGAGGCGATGACGCGGGCGACGAAGTCGAGACAGTCCAAGATGTAGAAGGCGGCGGACCAGCGGCGGCCTGAGTGCTCATGCTGGACGCCTAGAGGGCGCGGGGTAGTCGGCGGGACCTGCGATGGCGAGAAGTCAGCCTGCAGGTTACCTAGTGGAGCGTGGCGGCGGTGCTCGAAGTAGAGCCAGGCGCGGACGGTGTCGACGCGGACGAGGTCAACGCGGACGGTGTCGCAGGCCCTGGCGTCGTGGAACCGGGTGAGGCGACGAAGACGGGCGCAGACGGCGGCGATCCGCGCCGTAGGAGAGGGCGCGGTGTAGGCCGAGGGCGTCGATGCGCGGGCACGGCGAAGTAGACTGCGCGCAGCAATGCCACGGCCCGAAGGCGCGGCGTGGCTGCAGGGCGTGAGTCAGGGCAGCAGCCGGAGGCCACCGGCGCGTACGCGCTTGTGAGGTGCGTTGGCAGCCGGTAGGCGGAGACCAAGGCGGCGGCGCTGTGACCCGAAGGGGCGACGCAGCGGCAACCCGTAGCTCGATCGGTGGTAGGGGCGTGCTCGAGGACGTGCTTGGCGTAGACGGGCGCGGGACCGGTTGCTCAGACCGACGGTGCGCCGTATGCACCATGGCGTGGACGACACGTAGATCGGAGTCGATGGCGGCGTTGTCCGTGTAGTCCTGAGCGATGACGACGAAGACGATCCGAGGGGGGTCGGCCGCGGCAGCCTCCCGAGGAAGCCGTAGCAGCCGGCCGCGGGGCGTGGCAGCCTGCCGTGAGGCCGCGACAGCCTGCCGAAGCAGGCGCGGCGACGGAGATGGTAGACGCACGGGTGCGGTAGATCGTCGATGCCGATTGTCAGAGTAGAGGCGCGGCGATGACGACGGCGGTGGACGACTCAATCCAATCTAAGATCGGTAAACCAAAAAAGAAAACCGGTCAAGAGATCGGAAAAAAAAGACTTGCAGGGCAGCCAATCACGGATCGACAGACGAACCCTGCGTACGGATTGTGGGGCCCTCGGCGGAGATCATGGAGATCAACCTCCCCGGGGGCGGCGCTACGCGGAAGCGTGTGCGGCGGCTAGCGCGACGCCATGGCGGGCGGCGGCACTAGGGTTTGGTGGCGAGGGAGCCGACGGCGCCTGGGGGAGGGTGGGCAGTGGCTAGGGTTTTTGGATCGGTTAGGCTGATACCATGTAGAAGGATAGAGAGAGGGAGATTGGCGGAATATGATGGATGTATTATTCAGCCTCATGGGCGAGTATATATGGGCGTACAGGGGATCATCTTGGAGTACAAGACAAGTTAGGATAGAGTCATAATTATCCTACACTATCTCAATTACCACGTACACGTATACTCTAACACTGTCGTCCTCGGATATATCAAAAGTAGTGCTTGTATCATTGGGCCCCTTAACAAAAGCACACGTTATTTTTTGGTCATGAGCTACAGCTACATATATGACTTCTCTCTTTCCTCTAGACTCTGGTGGCCAGCAAATCTTGGCTCCCAATATTCTGAACCAGCTGGTTTTTCTTCAACTTCTACATACTCCAAATTAAAGCTAGCGAATTTCTCATTTTTTGAAGGCTCTACAAGTTGAGCAGTGGAGTTCAGGAACCTCATTTCACAAGTTGAACCTGGTTAAAAAAAATCAACTACTAGTTAGGTAACCATCAAGAACAGAGGATAACAGAGTAGATAATGAAGACATGGAACAAGCTTCAAACATGTAGTGCATTGCAAAATCAGTTTCATATTTGATCACAGAATATATGGAACAGAAGATTATCAAATATAGCAAATGTATTAACAAACCTAATAATCAAGCTAACAAACATTGATTTGGACATTTGCATAAACAGAAGTATAACAAAAAAAATCATGATATCTTTGTTTAATAACATTTTCTGTTAATTCACCTGCCAAAAATCTGGTCATCAACACCGGTACCATCATATTTAGTTCGACTTACTCAAAGTAGAAAGCCGAGTTATTTAAATCTCGCATCGGAATTTCTCAATTCAAGGTAGATTTCCGTGTAACACCCCCAATTATTTTGGTTAGTGAAGTAATTGCGCCAAAACGCAGGACATGTGCATTGGAGTGACAGACTTAGAGTGAACTGCTTCCCTTGTCATGGAATCCCAAGGGCCCCCCCCCCATGGCCCCATCCCATCCTTGCAAGTCAACCAATAACTTAAGAAGAGTTGTTCCCACATCCAAATCTAAACACCTGGACAAACACCAAAGTGAAGGTTGGTTGGTTAGCCCAAACTAGGACAGAGACACAAGAAAAGAAAGAGAATGCCCCCTGCTTCCTGTTACACCAGAATTCTCGGTTAGGGTTGCGAAGCGACAACTCGCGAGAGCCCGCGAAAGCAAAATTTAGTTCAATCTAGAGAATTTTTGATGAAAATATTTGAACTAGACTAACAAATTTTTCCTACGAAGCGGGACGGATCGGGTACCGCTTCGCAACCCTATTCTGGGTGACCCCCGGCCAGTTACATAGCAAATCGGGAAGCCTCGGCTAATTTAAACTCCAATGTGCCTTCAGCATTTGAGTTGGGTTTCACTTACGTACAATATTCGTCTGAATACTTAAGTTTTCTTCTGAATTTTGACCAGTTCGACAGTGGAAATAGTTAACCGTCCCGAATCAGGATTCAGGAGAAGAAGAAAGAGCAAAGGTTAAGCAAAGTACGCGAGGTGCATAGAATAGTTCACCAATTCCAATTCGGTTGCTTCACTCCTCCCCTTCCCTCTTCGTCCCTTTGAAAAATCATCCCTATCCCTCCAAGAAACCAACCAACCAACCCAACCCGTGCAGGTACGAAGAATTCATCTTCGGCTCTTCCCGTGCATGCATGCAACTCTCTCCGATGAGATGCCTCATGCCGAGCAGCGCCCGCCGCCGGCAGCAGTGCCCTCTCCTCGCCGCCTTCTGCGCCTCGCTCGTCGACGGGCTCGCGCGCCTCGAGAGCGCGCTGTCCTCGTCGTCGGCGGTGTCCATTCGGTGGTGCGCCGACGCCATGCGCCTGGTGAGGCGGATGCAGGGCGACCTGCTCGCGGTCTTCAGGAGCGCTGACGCGCCGGTGTTTGCGGCGGACTGTTCCGGCGGGGGAGGCGCCCGAGACTGCTGGCTGGAGCAGTACATGCAGGAGACGGCGGCGCTGCTCGACCTGTGCAACGCGCTCAAGTCCGCCGTGGCGCGCATGCATCGCTACTGCATGGTGGTGAACTTCGCCGCGCAGGTCCACGGCTGCCGCGCCAGCGCCACCGCCGCGTCGCTCGTCGCCACCGGGACCTCGGAGGCGGAGGATACGGACGCGCCGTCGTCTGCGGCAGCCGTCCGCGGCAAGCTCTCGGACGTGAGGGCGGTGGTGAGCGAGGCGGAGCGGCTAGGGAGAAAGATCCTGTCCGGCGGCGGCGGCAGCAGCGTAGTCCTCGTCACGCTCGTCGCCAAGATCACAATGGCCGTCGTGGCCACCTCCGTGCTCCACGCGCTCAGCCACACCTCACCCTCTTCCCCCCTCGACAACGACGTGGGCGCCCACCAGTGTAGTAGCAGCACCCTCGCCCGCGCCGCCGTCCCGGAGCAGCTGCGACCGTGGCGCGAGTCGCTGTCGGCGATCAACGACCGGGTGACGGCGCTGCCTGCGAGCATCGCGGAGCACGAGAGCGTCGCGACGGCGGTGAGGGACATGATCGGCGGCAAGATGGAAGGGTCAGATGATCCCGTGGAGCTGCTGAGGACGAGGTCCGGCGAGCTCCGGGAGGGAGTGGAGATGTTCGACTGCGTTCTTGATCAGGTCTTTGACGAGGTGATCAGGGGCAGGAATGAGATGCTGGGGATCTTCAGAGATAAGGCTCTCACATGATTAAACTGGGGTGAATTTTAATTACCTCTGGATTTTAACCTCATGTAAAAATTTGGTGATATTTGTAACCATTGAATTCGATTGTGATCCTAAATTGCTAATTGATTGACAAACTGGATTTTTCTACAATCTCTGTTTTCTTCTTTGTAAAGGGAATATAGAAGTTGTAGTGTGTGGTTTTATCTGTTTGTATTTTCATTTGGTCTGGAACTTGTATTGACAGTGTCATGAGTCTGATCAATAAAGCAATTGATTTATTCCAGGGTTGAAATAGCTGCAAAGCCTGCAACTTATGCCTTTGCTTTATACAATTTTCTTCTCTTTCGAGGCAACATACCTTGTTTGTTATGCTTTTGACACAGAATGATTTTCTAGTAGAAAATACAACAGATGACGACTTCTTAGTCACGTTTCATTTCTAGGTCACATATCAAGTCTGAAGATTCAAAAATATCAGGCAAAATTTTGCTAAATTGCTTTCCTGGAGAGAGTTACAGAGTGTAGCTTCCTGTCATAATATTACATTTCACTAAGACCATTAGTGATTACATGAAAATACACCGTATGATGGTACACGGAGCATGGCCATCTCTGGGAGTTCATGCCCAGCCAGACCATTTCTTTCCGAAAAGAATGAACAAAACTTCACTGCCAGCAACAAGAACTTATGAAACCAAACAGCTAGTATATTACCTCCTAATCCGCCTTTGTTCGGGTACAAAAAGAACGGCGGAACTGGTCGGCGGGATCATGGTGTACATGTGCTTGCGGCCATCATTCAGCATAAATTCTCCGGCAGGACATAGATCTTGACAAAGGTTGAACTTCGTGAGCTGTACCAAAGGTATAAAATCCTTGAACTATCTCTGCTTTCTCTCTAAAACCATCCTTTCAAAGGACTTCTGTTATCTTGTTAGCTGTGCACTGCTATGTCTTTCTTCCGATCGATGATGGAATAGTTTTGCTATTGATCGCCTCTCACAATCCTGAACAATAGTAGAAAGTGATTAAACTATATCCATAATATGTTGTGTTCAACCTAGTTATGATGGTTCACCACACGCACCTTAAACATATTGAGGCGAAACGACTTCTTGGGATTCATTCTTCTAAGCTTCAAGTATGTATATGCAAAGCTGAGCTGGTCACGAGGTGTGAAGCGATCAACCTCATTGAACCACAGGCAAGAGAATAAGTTGGACATTGGTGTGTGTTCCCTCACGATGAAAGAACCTTCAGGGACATCTGTAGCAAGGAAAAAAAAATCTCAAGTAAAAAAAAAATCATACACTAGAGCTAATATTAGCAGGTAAGAGAGCCTACAGCTTGGTAGCAGCTTGTTGGGATCCAATGGGTTGAACCTTGTCAGTCCGTCAGCTTGGTAAAACTCAAACTGCTGATCAATTATTGTATGATTGAACTTATTTAGCTTTTTATTTTGTGCAACTTCCTCCCAGACGCAGTGCCGATCATAATGGTTGGAAATAGCATATTCATAACCATGCCTCCAAAGAAAATATTCTAGGATAAGGATAGGATCAGTTTGTAGTCGCAATTTGCTGTCCAGCCAGATCGAGAATCTGCGATAAGTGACCAAGTTCTTAGACATTATATTACAAAAATGGATTGTTCAACACATTAGTGGTGATGCTTGTAGGATGCAAAACCTATAACACAAGCCCAGCACAACTTATGCAACAATTGTCTGACGAAGCACATTCACCTTCGCATATTGTAATCTACTCCCTCCGTTCCAAAATATAAGACGTTTTAGCTTTGTGAATGAAGTGTATCTAGACCTCTTTCAGTGTCTAGGTTCATCTAGATTTGGATTGAACCTAGACACTAAAAGGAGTCTAAATACACTCTTTTCACAAAGCTAAAACATCTTATATTTTAAAACGGAGGGAATATAACCAAGATAGAACATTATTCGAACTGATATTACCCTTATTTTCTACACAGAGCATAGTATACCGAAAAGAGTTGCTGCCACTTACCCAGAAGGTGAAAATCAAGAAGAAACTATATTATTTAGGTATACTAGCAAAGAAACCATGTGTTGCTGCAGAGTAAACAACATACATGTTTGAAATACAATACTTTACTGAAGTGAGGTGCTGCTCAGCATATCAGAAAAAATATTTGTTAGGATGTTCTGCAAAACATATTTTAAGTGGGTGATGATCAAATTGGCAGCAAATGGGACAATGATCAAGTTGGCACCACCAGCCAGTTTCTTTACAGTACAAGAAAGAGCTTGAGAGCAGACTATGCACATAATCTGGATAGAATAAAGCAAGGATTTCGAGTCGACGAGTCGACCAGTCGTTCTGGGGTAGCGACTCGTAGACTAGTCGTGACTAGTCATGACTCATGTTGACTAGTCAACATGAGTTCATCCATAGGTACTATATAAAATACCATAGTATACAATTACTAATAGTCTAATACTAGTATCTAAATATGTAATACAAGAAAGGCTGGGGACAAGGAGTGGAACTAGTAGCAGCCGGGGGAGGGAGGAGCAAACCATTGCCAGCAGCCGGTGGAGGAGGAGCAGACAACCAGCAGCAGCTGGCGGAGGGAGGAGCAGACCAGCAGCAGCTGGCGGAGGGAGGAGCAGACCAGCAGCCACAAGAACCAGGGAAGGAATCTTGGAGCAGCAGCGACCGGTGGAGGAGAAAATCAGGAGCCAGATGGAACAGGCGGCGGAACCATGGTCTTGCGGCGGCAGCGGCTGGCACGCTCGAGGCGGAGGCGGTGGTCAAGGGAGATCACTGTTTTGGCAGATTCGTTTTTGGGTTCACGGGGGAAACTGGGAGCTCGATCTAATTTTCATGAATGAAACTGGGCAGGCAATATTTAAAAAATATGACAGGTGGGGTCATTTTTTAGTCGAACGACTCAAAAACCTGGACTAGTCGAGATTAGTCATGACTAGTCGAACGAGTCGCTCGACTCATCCAATTAGTCGAGTCGAGACATTGAGTCGACCTTTCAGTTGCGACTCATCGACTAGTCGTCGAATAGTCGCATGACTCGAAATCCATGGAATAAAGCCATTAATCCAGTGGTTATAGTTTAACTGAACAACGAGAGAAGAAACCATGGGAAACAGGCAATTTGAGCCAGTGTTCGCACTGCTATCGGACGGGAAGAGAACAAACCAGAAACAGAAAAACAGTAACCATATGGATCCAACTCAGGTCTGCGTATTTGAGACAGGAACGCTGACACTACTTAATTGAAGAAACCAGGATGGATTACTGCTCTGGGCAAACATTTAAGCAGACAAGCACACACTACGTATGGGGACTGGATGAGTTCCTGATGTGGGCAGCACATGCCCTAGAATTGATACCTGGGACATGCAGGGGATGGGAAATACAGTTCTGAATACTGTATTCAGGGGAAATACAGTTCCGAATACTGTATTCAGGGGAAATACCAGGCGTATGGTGGTATTGGTTCTCAGCCAGTAACCGGTATTGCCCAGGGCTGTCAAATATTTGAATCGAAAATAGTAACTGGCCCTCAGTTTAAGGGATCGTTGCTGAAGATATGGAGGTTAATAGTGGGGATCTTGTTCAAGATTTGGAGGTTACTGGCTGACTACCCATTCAATAAAAAATACAGAAACCACAGATAGTAGCCACGGTATATTGGTTCAATTCACTACACAGATCATCCTTTCCTAATCAGTGCATGGTGCTAACATCATCATTTTACCCACTAACTTCTTCTAATTATGCAGTTTTATGCTAGCATACAGACCATCCAATATTCTGAATCCAAACAGCAAATAAGAAGCCAGAAATTACAGAATTCCGATAATTTAGGATAGTACATACTTTCACTTTCCTCATGGGGACTGAGAAAATTGGTTGCCCTGGTGGAAAACGACTTGGACTAAATAATGGGGAGACTCCATAGTAAACCAGTTTGTGTTGAGCAAAAAGTCATTTTCGGAGATTGAAAGTTATGATTTCATAATGGGGAGATTGCATGCATAACATTTCAAACTACAGTTTTTTTTGGTTGAAACATCCCTCTATTGCTTAACATTTCAAACTACAGTTGAGTCTTCCATTCAAATACATGTACGGCAGTCAAGACAGAAGATATTATGTAGAAATTTAGTCTTACCTTGATGATGGGAAAAGTCGATGTGCCAAAAGTTTTGGTATTTTCCCCACTCTCCGCATGTCATTATAAGGCATATTCTTAATCAATATGATCTTCCATATACCAATGAAACCCATACTGTCCATTTTTTGGCCTTCAGATAGCAAAGTTTCCAATGTGACTTCATCCAAAAACATAGCAAAGCAAACTGTCTTCTTTGAGAGACTTGTGATCTGTAAAGAATCATGGAAAGACATTTCTTAGCAATTACACCATAGTCTGTGCTGCAAAATAGAAAAAGGTCAAGAGTTGTTTAAGATTGGAGTGTGGTTATGGTGATTTACAAAAATGTAACAAGTTTTCAATCTTGTATCACATATCCTCATAAAAGGACTTGGTAAAAGATAACATCATCACAATATTGATGGAGATATGGTTGCATTTTGTAGGCCTGTTATTTAAGGTTTTCTTATGCCAGTATGTGAACTAATCAGCAGTAAAATACTACTTTTACTTGACAAGTACTTAGGGGTTAGAACCATAAAGTGAAGCTAAAAAGACCCTAAACTTTCTGGGATGAACCATACTAAGAACGAAGGAACCTACATAATAGATTGATATAAGACGCTTAGTGCAAACTTATGCATGAAAGAGCAAGCATAGTAGAAGAGTAAATTTGTTATAAAGTTATGTGCCAAGAAATGTCATACTGTTTTGCCAAATGGAGTCCTCAGACGATCAGAATTTCCAAAGATGCAGGAAGATACAGCAATGCGGCATTTGCTCATGTAGTTTCTGTCATCCTCAGATATATCAAAACCAGTGCTTGTACCATTAGGCCCCTTAACAAAAGCACAAGTTAATTTTTGGTCATGAGCTACATATGACTCCTCTCTTTCCTCTAGACTCTGGTGGCCTGCAAATCTTGGCTCCCAATATTCTGAACCAACAGGTTTTTCTTCAACTTCTATATACTCCAAATTAAAGCTAGCGAATTTCTCATTTTTCGCAGGCTCTACAAGTTGAGCAGTGGAGTTCAGGAACCTCATTTCACAAGTTGAACCTGGTTTAAAAAAATCACTAATTAGGTAACCATCAAGAACAGAGGCTAAAATAAGCATTTTTATGGGTCGATAATAAAGACATGAAACAAGCTTTTTACCAGACATGTACTCCCTCCGTCCAGAAATAAGTGACTTGCATTTGTCTAGATTCGTATGTATCTAGACGCGTTTTAGTGCATAGATACATGCGAATCTAGACAAACCCAAGTCACTTATTTCCGGACGGAGGGAGTAGTCGACCAGAAAATCAGTGTCATATTTGATCACAGTATATATGGAACATAAAATTATCAAATATAACAAACATAATAATCAAGCTAACAAATATTGATTTGGACTTTTGCATAAATAGTATGACAAAAATGTTGTCATCAACACTGGTACTCCCTCCGTTCACTAATATAAGACATTCTAGCATTTTTCTAAACACATGTATCTAGACGTGTTTTAGTGTGTAGGTTCACTCATTTTGGAGTGCATCTAGTCCACTTCGAAATATCTAAAAGGGCCACTTAAGTGAACGGAGGGAGTATCATATCTATATTATAACCTTTAAGTAACTAACGGAGCCCATGAGCTCCATGATTTTTAAATCCAACAGTAAACCATGAAAATGTTACACCACAAGCCTATCAGTTAGCCGTCTAAAATGTCCAAGGCTCTAATATTATGGTCATGTTTAGCATGTTGTAAAATGCTGGTAACTAGTAGGTACAATATGCATGTTAATATTTTATTCATGATGTAGAGGTAAATAGTTGCTAGGTACGGTGCACAAGTTACTCATGTTAACAGCGCTCTGCTATTAGATTCTTAAAAATTACATTTCTAGTCTCTACATACAAATAATGATCTCACTTCAGCAGAAAATAAACATGCATAGGGCTACCTGAATTATCTCACAAAGCTACATCAAGCTAGTATGATGAAAAATGCCTAAATATTATGTTATCATAGTCAATGGGGACCAAATGCCCACCAAGTTAAGCAAGAAAGCCTGAACCTAAACTAAAATTGTTCGACTCTAGCTTTGAAATTTGAAAAGGGAGAACAACTCACCAGACTTTTTACGCTTTGGTTTCTTCTTGGACCCATGTTTCTTATCACCAGTCCCTTTCTTGAGGTCCATATTAACAGCACCAACACCATCACTAATCCTTGTACCTGCTTTCATGTGTCTCTCCAAGGCAACATTCTCTTCCTTCTCTACGCTGTCATGAATACCATCACCAAGCTTCCTCCCGCCATCAGATGAGCGCATCTGAGCCTCATCGAGTTCATCCTGTGCATCAATGCCATCATCATACTCATCATCTGGATCAACTTCCCTCATCCCTGTGACTGCCGCTCCCATGGAAGCCGCCTCATACTGCTCTAGCTCTTTCCTGCCACCCTCATTGTACAAGGTTTCTCCTTTCCCACCTTCAGCCACCTCCTTCTCAGCACCACCCCCGGTCTCCAGGGTCAGCCCTTTCTCCTCCACACCAGGATCAGAGCTCACACCTTTCTCGGTGCTGGCGCCAGCATCGCTGGTTTTCCCACTTGCACCTGAGATCTTGTCCTTCTCATCTTCCGAGTAGTCCTCGTCCCGCCTCCTATCGTCCTGGTCCCAGTACCTGGAATCCCGCGCGCTCCGGCCACCCCCGCCATGGCCGAACTTGAGTTGCTTCCAGTTCTTACTCCGGTTCCACTCAGGCAAGCCCTCCCCGCCACCGGAATCTTCACCGATCTCTGCAAAAAGCACATACAGGGGATGGCATTAAGACAACCGAACGTACATATCGATCAGATCAGCCGAGCGATTTGGATCGACAGTCCTCCATTCGCATCCAACCGCCTCATGGACGATCCCGTTAGTTCTTTCTCTCCCCTCTCGAAGCAACAAGAACACCGAGCGGACCGGTCAAACCCATCGCCAAAGAATCCCACCGTGCCGGGGGCGCAAGCACGAACCTGAGGGATCGCGGGAGAGGCGCCGCGAGAGTAGGAAGACTCCAGCGAGGAGCAGGAGTGCCGCGGCAGCCGCGGCCACGGCCGGGGAGCGGCGGCGCGCGGGCTTGCCGGGGCGGCGGATCCGGGAGGGTTTTGAGGGGTGGGCCCGGTGGTACTCCGGGAGCGGGTGGTGGCCCACTCCGCCGCGGGAATCGAAGAAGCCGCCGCCTGATTGCCTGTACTGCGCCATCAGCCAGAGGCGGTGCTACTGCTGGTGCTCGTGCTCGGCCACCACCACCATGGATGGAACGGAGGCCAGAGGCGGAGGGGGAGGGAAATGGAGGGGCTTTTCTGCAATTTGATCGGGATGGGTTGGAGGGAGTTGGTTAGTTTGCACGTGAGGATGATGGGGGTTAGGAGAAGATGACTTCTTTCTCTAGTCTAGACTAGACTAGAAAGCGAGGTTGGTGAGATGGGAACGGCCCAACGGGAGAGATGAGAGATGAGAGCCGACATGATACACACGGAGGGGATATTTTGGTGAATAAAGTGTTCTTCTTATGAGCAGTGACTTTTTTTTTGGCTTGCGAGCTGCAGCGATATGATTAAAAAAATATAAGAAACACATTTATGAGTAAAATAAAAAATCGGATGCAGCCAATGTTTTCCAAACAAATATGCAAAATATCAATTTCAATTTTTTTATATTTTGAGGTAAGAAGATTTGTCGCTAGTTGGTCCATAGACCGATTTGTAATTTTTATTGAATTTTCGCCAAAAAAAGAATATGCATATTTTCAAATCCCCAAATTTATCGGATTTTATACTTTTTAGCTCACAATGCAAAGAATTCCGCATTGTGATTTTTTTTGGGGGGGCAACCGGCAGGAGCACTGCCTTTTCTATTAGAAGGGGAAAACAAACCACGACACACTATACAGGAGGGCATTTTTAGATTATAATGGGAAAATGCCAGAAAACCACCATGAGGACTGGAAAGAAAAAATAAAACCTAATCCGGCTCAGCGGGGATAGCCTGCATGAAGTTGCCGTAGGCTCTTTCCCTCTGTTGAATGTCATCCCGAGCGATGGAGGCCACCTCAATGTAGGTAAGGCGTTTTCCAGTGAAAATTCTTCAGTTTCTTTCCTTCCATGCGTTCTAGAGGACATAGAGCAGCCGGCCGTTGAGGCGTTGTTGTGCTTTGGGTGTCTTCCTATCGATCAGGTCATCCCACCATTCGGAGATGGAGGCAAAAGATTGGCCCTGATTACCCACAGCCTCGTTGTCCCAATGTTGGATGGTGGTCCATACCGCCGTCGTGAAGGGGCAATCTTTGCACAGGTGGGCGACAGATTCGGGGGCAGAACCACAAAGAGAGTAGGTTGGGTCGTGAGGCCATCCTCTAGTGGCGAGCATGTCTGCAGTGAGCAGCTTTCCATGAAGGGCGAGCCAGAAGAATAGTTTATATTTCGGCTCGGCATGAGCGGACCAGATTTTCTGTGCTTTGAACTTCGAGAAACATCCATGGAATTGTGCGTGGTAGGCAAAGCTAGCGCTATAGATACCATCAGCCGTGAGCGTCCATCTAATGGAGTCGGGCTGGAGCGTGGACAACGTGGTGTCCTGGATGAGGTCCCATAGCTGCAGGTATTGGGCCAACTGGATGGGAGTATTTAGTCGAGCGATGGAGTGGATCCAGTTGTTGTTGTGGAGTTCCTTAGCAATAGTCCTTTTCTTCCTGATTGCAATCCTATACAGGTCAGGTGCCCACTGACTAACGGGGCCTAAGTCACTCCAGTTGTCGTGCCAAAAAGAGGCCTTTTCACCATTCCCCAGAGTAATTCTCGTGGATGCTCTGAAGAGCGCCATGTCAGTCGAGTTGCAGGGGAGCCTCGAACCCACCCATGTACGCTCCGGGTCAGTCCATTGTAGCCAGGGCCATCGTAGTCGCAGGGCTCTTCCGGTGCGTTCAAGGTCAGGCATGCCCAGGCCTCCCAACGCCTTAAGTCTACAGACCGTCTTCCAGTTGACAAGCGCCTTGCCCTTAGCTGCATGCTCCCCTTCGTCGCCTGCCCAGACAAAGTTCCGGGCGATCTTTGTGATCTTCTTGAGCGCCCAGGTAGAAAGAGGAATGGCTATGGCGTGGAATGTAGCAGTGGCCATAAGGACCGATTTTGCGAGGGTTATCCTCCCGGGTCGCGCGATGTTTTTCCCGTACCATCTCGGAAGTTTTCTGGCGATTTTGTCGAGGAGGGGTTGGAGGTCCACTTTGCGAAGGCGATGAATGTGCAGCGGTAGTCCTAAGTACTTTCCGGGGAAGGTAGCAAGTTTGGCCGGGAAGGATGACAGCAGATCCGCGATGTTGATCTGCCCGCAATGCACCGGAAAGACCTCCGATTTTGCCAAGTTGGTGACGAGCCCACTAGCCCGACCAAAGCACTTAAGAATCTCAGAGATGACGACGAGCTCCTCTTTCACCGGGTTGACAAAAATTCCGGCATCATCGGCATAGAGGGAGATTCTGCAGGTAGTCGATCTGGAGTGGATGGGGCTTAGAAGCCCGCTCGATGTTGCTTTGGCCAGGATGTGCTGCAGCGGGTCGATGGCAAGGATGAAAAGCATGGGGGAGAGGGGGTCGCCTTGTCTAAGTCCGCGGGCGTGCCAGAAA
This sequence comes from Avena eriantha, assembly GCA_910589775.1. Lineage (NCBI taxonomy): Eukaryota > Viridiplantae > Streptophyta > Magnoliopsida > Poales > Poaceae > Avena > Avena eriantha. The sequence goes on from OU342743.1 coordinate 236,897,368, forward strand.
GGCTTGCCAGGATTGCCGTTGAGGAGGATTCTCGAGGATGCAGAGGCCAGGGAGAGACAGACCCAGTTGCGCCAGGTCGGGCCGAAGCCCAGGGCAGTCATCACCTCGATAAGGTAGGCCCATCCAACTGAGTCGAAGGCTTTTGAAATGTCCAACTTCAGGAAAAAACTCGGGGTCTTCGAGGAGTAGAGCTCTCTAATGAGGTTCTGCACATGTAAAAAATTGTCGTGGATGCTCCTCTTCTTGACGAAAGCACTTCGGCATTTTGAGACGATGTCTGGTAGCCTCGGGGCCAGACGGTTGGCGAGGAGCTTGGAGAAGATCTTTGACAGGCTGTGGATAGGCTGATAGGCCTGTAGTCTCCCACGGATGCGGCGTCTGCCTTCTTCGGGATCAGTATGATATTGGCAGAATTTACAAGGTTGACGCAGTTTGCCCAGAGTTTGGACATATGGGAAATGGCATTGTGGTTTTACATGCTTGTAGGATACTTCTTTGAGTACGTCCACCCGATTCACTCGGTAAAACCCTAGCCACCATAGCCAAATCCCTCATGTTGCTTCATCCTCTCCAATAGCCTCCCTCACTCGCTCCTCCCTAATCCTCCTACAGCTTGCCCCCTCGCGTGGCCGCCCGTCCAGTCTCTCACATCGAGCCGAGGAGAGCCTTCATTGATGGTGACGAGGAGGAACAGTTGCTGGTTGCTGGTAGCAATGCAGCCCACTGCCACGTGCCATGATGTCGAGGAGAAGTGCTTGGTGGCCGACAGGATCAGCGCAGGCTGCCGCTTGCAAGCGTGTCACGCCATAGTCGGGAGAGCGGCTGGTGGAGCTCCATTGTCGGTGTAGGGAACGACACCATCTTGGTCGTTGTCGATGTCCTCGACATTGCTGCCATCAGCGGCGAGAAGGATCTTCGGCTGCATGTGTAACACCCTCAAATCGGCCCTATGCAAGTTTTAGCCCTTTCCGCCAAACCCGCATAGAAACGATTCAAGGACGCCCACCAGGCACTTTCGTGCGGGTGGAAAACGAAGTAATACCATTACACAACAGTCCTCGATGGGACCCACAGAACAGATATATATACAACAATGACTCAACGAGTCAAGAATACAGATATAATATACAAAGATCCAAATCACCTTGAAAACGATAGAGTGTCCGGCTACGGACAAGATGCAAATGGGGCTAAGAGCCCTGAAGAATAACCAATGGCGTCCATAACCCTGCCCAGGCCAAGCCGGAAGGGTAACCCTGCTAACGACGTCGATCTCAAACCTGCTAAAACAAAAGAGGTGCCGACAAAGGGCAAAGGAAAAGGAGGAGCATCAGTACTGAGGCCAGTACACGGCGAGGCTAGAATTCGGCGGCTCTCGCCTACATAGGTATGGTGGGCTGAAGCGGCAGCGCAGCGGCAGTAAACAACATATAGAGACTCGATACAACTGGCGGTTATCAGAGAGGGATAAGAAAGACCTATTCGGATCCAACCTGAAGCTAACACCAAACAAACCCATCCTGGTATTTCCCCCCTCGAGACCAAACGAGGAAGTCGAACCGAGGAACTCACACAGTTGGCAATTTTACTCATTCCGTTATAGTTGAAGCTCTTACTAATCAGCTATAGATAGCATGAGTCATTCTGATAGCATAAGTAGTGGGCAGTTTTTAATTACCATTCAGTGGTAGTTGAAGTGCTTACTAGTCAGATATAATAGTCCTGAGGAATCCCAAAACCCAGCAGTTGTTGGCACTTTTATCACATTCCATTTGGAGTTGCAATACTTACTAGGCAGGAATAGTTTGACACAGATCACCACAGATCCACCAGTTGCTGGCATTTTTAGTAACCATTCCGTTATAGCTGCAGATGATTACTAATCATATATTAGGTCAAGTTTATAGCACTACTTTAGTTATGCTTGTCTATGATCGAGATACTATGCTCCAAGTCGTCCATAACCGCGGACACGGCTTTCAGAAAGTTTTACCCTGCAGGGGTGCACAAGTAGCAACACACACTCGATCAACCTCGGAAAAACCAAATCAAAACCCAACGAGGCATTCACGACAAAGCGATCATAGGATTCATAAATATTTCAGGGGGCCACCCCATTAAGCTACCCGCAACGAAGTTGGCCGACTCCGAGACGGACCCAAGGTTTGCACCAATGGCTGTAAATGACTAGGAACCCGAAAGTGTGACTGGGCTTGTCGATACCGCGAAAACACTCCGCAATTCCTAAACAGTACAGGTGCTCCACGCACAATCTTAAATAAAGCAGTAAAGCATGCATAGGTACAGGATAGTAATAAAGCCCCAAACTACTTTGTGGCCCCAAGAAATAGAAATGAATCAAGCTCTGGCTCAAGGGGGTCCATGGCCTCCCGGATGTTGATAGTGCGAAAAATCAAGGAACAGGTATTAAGTACTCGGGGTCCTACGGGACACAAGTGAGCGTGGAAGAACCAAATAACATCTATTGCCCACCGATGCCTCTGCATTAGTTATTTCTAGCATTTTTAATAGTTGTATTTAAAGTCATGATCATCTCCACCAATAAGCATCTCCACCATTAAACATCTGCCAGCATACCAACAACTGCGGTACTCGACAACACGAGATCGCACCTGAGCAAGCAGCTACGACTCGCAAGGCCAGCTATCTACCAAACACAGGTAATAGGAGGTGTCCAAGGCAATATAGAGGCTGCACAGGATATAACTGGGATTCAGAAACTATAGCATCACGATACGGATAGCAATAGATCAACGGGAGGAAATAAAGACTATAAATGCAAAATGGGTAGAAGGGGAAGAGATGCTCGCCTGGGAAACACTGTCGAAGGATCATATCCGGAGAACTTGTCGGTACTCGCATCCACTCATCGGCCTAATCCGCGAAGAAGCAAACACTAGAAGAAACACCGGATGCGATATTTAATACCACGGCAGAAGATCCGACATGCTTATGATATGATGCATGTCATGACAAGGATGCGGTGCAATTAGGCAATATTAAACGGAACCAGGGTCCCGACAAATAATTATATGGTTCAAGTTATTTTAGCTACCCCGCATTTAGATATTGGATTAGCAAGAAAAAGTCGGGCATTGGTTCGCTACACAAATTTAAATGGAGTCCGGAATAAGACAAAAGTATCCCGCAGATGGACTCCATATTTGATTATGAGATGAATCAGCATAATGCCCCCAACCCACTAAATATGTATGCGATCATGAATGTTTTAATGCAGCAAGTTGGTATCATATATTATAAAATAGGAGAATGGGTCAGGGTCACACATTAGGGGGGTTCGGATCCGAGGTTCGACGGGGATCGGTCTTCAGGTTCTCGGTCATCGGATCTATGAAGGAGATCTTGATGGTCCAGGAGGTAGATCTTGCCGTCGGAAGGGTCTCGGTCAAAGACGCCAACAAGGGATCATCATCAAACAACAACACCATGTTTCTGTGTCGCGAGACGGAAGTAGTCCGGGTAGCAACACCACGCGTTGTCTTCACATGGGTGCAGCTGTAATACACCACAACCCATCTTCTCTGGATCAGTACCGATACACAACACATAGATACAACCCACTTGTACTAGAGAAACCAACCTAAACGATCCGAACCACATTGACAGCAGGCCGGTGTTAGACAGGACGGCACGGTGCTACGTGTTATGGGGAAGTACAGGAAGACGGGGGACGAAGGGCTGAAGGTGCTCGGGAGGAGGACCTGGCAGCGGCGGCGCGCCCTGTGGAGCCAGAGAAGGGCTCGCAGGCGCAGGCGCTACAGGGACGGCGAGGACCCGGAGCTGCGTGACGGCGCGGTGAAGGGCTCGCAGGGCGTGCTCGTGGGGCGAGGGTGGCGAGGCGGGGTCGGGCTCTGGCCGGCTACAGGACGGCGGCCGGAGGCAAGAGGGAGCAGGGAAAGCCGGAGAGGAACGCGGCCGGGGCGGCTCGGGAGGCGTGGGGTGGACCGCGGCGGCAGCGGCCTCGACAGGGAGGAGGAGCTTGAGGCGGCGCTTGGGGCAGTGATGGAGCGCCTGTGCGGCGGTCGGACGGAGAGGCGGAGGGGCCAACGAGGTGGGTGACGCGTAGAGGCTGTGGCTAGCAGGCTCGCTGGCACGGTTGGAGACGAGCCGTGGCCGGGGGAGGAGACACTGGCCGGCGGCCGAGGGGGGGGGCATCGCGGCGACCGACCCGCGGGACTTGCAGCGGCTCGGGGAGGGGCGGCCTGCGGGGTCGAAGACGGCGGCGGAACAGCGAGGGGAGGCGGCGACGCCATGTGGCTAGAGAGGAGGCACGGCGATGCAGGGCTAGCCCAAGGAAGGAGAGCGAGGGAGCGGGGTAGATGGGGCGGGGACTCGCGTGAGGGCGCGTCGGGTGGATGGGACGTGGGCTTGGGGCGCGGGGCGAGCGAAAGGTGGGGCCAGGGGACGGGGCAGGAACAGGAGCGGGTCACGAGGTTGTGCGGGTGTGCGTCGAGTGCGAGGGAGTTGGGCCAGGGCGGCGGGAGTGGGCGGGTGAGGACCAGGTGGATGGGGACGCGGGCTAGGGGTGGAGGAGTGCGGGGCAGGTGGCGGCTGCGGCTGTGTGGGGGGGTGATGTGGCGCTTAGGGAGTGGTGGGAGTGAGGTGGCCGGCGGGCTGAGGTGGAAGGCTGGCGCGAAAAACGAGGCAGGGAGTGGGCGGGAAAGGCATGCGTGGGCGGCGGCTGAAAAAGGAGAGAGGGAGGGAGGAAAAAGGGGTAGGTGGATAGGGTTTTGGTCTGGTTTAACTAGGTCGTTTTTGTTAGGGTTTGGAGGTGGCCGGCCGGGCTTTCGGGCCTAGCGGGCTACCTCCCAAAAACAATCTAAAAACTTTATTTATTTAAAAAGGGGCTTTTGCAAACCTTTTTTAGACAAACCAAAATAATCCGGCGGCCTGGGGTTTTAATTTGAAATGAAGACAGGGGATATTTAGAAAACAAGGCTTTTAGAAAATAGTTTTAGACAAACCATGCATAATGACAGGACGATGCTAAAATGCAAGGTGGCATGATGACATGAGCATGCGGTCATGACGATGCAATACACAAAAACAACACGATTTTCTAGTAGTGGTTTTGCGGGACGCCACAGCATGTTCACCTCTTCATCCACATCCTGACTAGGTAGGAGGACCTTGCCATGCTCGACGAATTAGGAGAAGAAAGAGAGTAGGTGCAATGTTGTGTGTTGGTTTTCTCTGTCGGGGATGACACCTTCGAGCACTGCAAATGCATGCCCTTCTCTGCCTCTATCTGCTTCCTGTGGCCAAGCGATGTTTCGCGTCCAAATGACAACCAAGCGTTCTACACTACAAGAAAAGCCACCATCTTCAATGGATTGGTCCGCCGAGCGTGGTAGAAGGTTGTAACACCCCAAAAATATTAATCAAGATTATCAAGTTCTAATCACGCAAGTTTAGGGTTAACAAAAACTTTTATTACTAAAGTAGATATGAGTGTATGTGTGATTTGCATTAGTATAGGATTGATTGCAATTGCTATGTTTGATTGCTACAATTGATAAATAATGGTTTAAGGATGAATACTACATCATCTAGGCCAATTACAAACAAAATCAAAAGAAAAGAAATTCAAATATGCACCATATGATCAAATGGTCATTTGGACCAAAATTAACCACTAGGCCACTTTGGGTGTTCCTAGTGAAAGATTTCTAATATAAACTTTCTAAATTCTTTTCACCCCTTGCTAGACCAAGTAAAAGTGAACCCAAGCCCACTTTACTAACCCACATAAACTATTTTCAAATCTATTTAAAGGATAATTCAAAATTGAATCAAGTGTATGTACTAAGATCACCATTTTGCAAAAACCACTCAAATCAATTCACCTTGACTTTTCCAAGCAACCATAGACACTCAAGCATAAGATCAAAACACTAACCAAAATTTAGCCAAAAATTCAAATCTTGTGTTCATGCGGCCATTTAGTCGAACACCTTGCAGACACAGAAAACTAATGCCTAACTTCCACTGTTTGGAGCAGTGATCACTCAACCAAATTGTCCCCTCTTAACTCCCTATCTCCCCTAGTGTCTAGCAATGCATGGACAGCCACCCCCCTTTGCCATTGCGTTAGTGCAGCGCCGCCCGAAAACTGCCACGTCAGCCGACCATGGACCGCTCGCCACAGACAGTGCCGCCCTCGTCTATGATATCCGGGAGGAAGGCCACCGTCCACCGCCACCCCATGTCTAGCCCTCGATCGCAGGCGAGCCGTGGACCACCGAGAATAGCCGCGCCTAGTTTCCTCTGTGCCATGCCGAGAGCGCGCAAGAACGCCGCGACCGACCAGCCCGCACACGCCGCGCCTCGCTCTCTCCGCACGTGCACACACTCGCCATGACCCTAGCTACCTCCCAGACATCCCCGTTCGCCGGCGCGTGACCCATAGCCCCCATGCGTCGTTTCGAACACCGCCAGTTCCGCGCAGAGCACCGCCCGTGCCTGACCATCCTAGACCACCCCGTGTCGCGCCATTAAGCCCGTGATGACTGCCAGGGAGCACCGCACCGCCCCCTGCCCTCAACTATGCCGCTAGCTCACTGTACCGCCTTCGCCGGAGGAGCCAGCCCATGCCGCAATGCCCCTCTCCCCGGTTTATAAATAGAGGCCCTCTCGCCTCAATCCACCACACCACCTCACTCCCCACTCCTCACAGAACCTCCCACACCCTTCCCCGGAGCAAGGCGAGCACCAGCCTGCCAGAATTTCACCGGAGCCCGCCGCTGCAGAGGAAGAAGGGAGCCGTTGATTGGAGCCGCCCCAGGATCCGCCGCGACCACCATTCGAACCATCGTCGTCAACAACGTTGTTCACCCCCATCGTCGACCCTAGCTGGAGCCCAGGTGAACCCCCACGGACCCCCACCGTCGCTGTTATGGTTCGTTCCTTGCTGGAGCTATTCGTCGTAGACGATGAATGTCAGCCGTTAGATCAGGTTCTAATCGCACGGCCTAGATTGAAAGATACTGTTTCGGTTAGATAGAGTCACTGACTAGTGGGACCCCCCTATCAGTAGCCCGCTGCGCTGTGCAGTGCATGTGGGCCGGCCCATTTAGTTTCCCGCGCAGAGCCCTGTGATTCAAATAGTTCTTTTCCATTTTGATTAAAACCAGTTTGTGTCAGTAGATTCAAAAATCAATTCAAAGATATTCACTAAACCAAATTGCATGATTCCAATTTTGTTAGAAAGATATTCAAAATATCTATCCAAGCCCATTGGATTCAAACCATTTGAAATTACAGATCATCTATAGTAAAAATAACAAGACAAATACTTTTCCAACTTAAAACATTTTTCAAAAATCAACCATAAATGCTTTTGAGTTGATTCCAACTCTCAAAAATCACATTTGACAAGATCTATCTGAATATGTAAAAATATTTAGGTTTACATGAAGTGACCTTGGACTAGTACCAAAAGAATGCTATTTAGGCATTTCTAGTCCCTTTACTTGTATTAAATCATAATCTCAAACTTTATAAAATATGACCAACACTTTAAATCATATTCCCAGGTATTATAATATGTGGTGATGACATGTGTCAACATGATCCCATATTTTATTGGAGAATATTAAATCTCAAGTATTTTCAATGAGTAGAAATTAATTTTCTAAAAGAAAATAAATAAGACTAAGTCTTTATTTCATGTGATGATTGTGATGATTCTAGATCATCTAGTGTGAACCTTAGTGTGCTAAATAGAAATAGTAAATTATTGTTTGGTGATTGTGTATCCCGTATTCATTTATAGACGCTAGTAACGACCCGAGATACGAGGAGGAGGAACACTACCAAGACGAAGAATAAGAAAACTTCAACCACTACACCAATCGAGGCAAGCTAACACTTGCAAGTTTCCTAACTATGCAAGCCATCACTAATTCCAAGCTAGAACTATGCAAGTTAACACTTGCCCACTTCATAACCTATGTAAGATGCATTAGGCATGCTTGGTTATACAACTTTGATTATACCAATCCCAAGTTTTACTTGCAAACTTTATTCTTTTACTTTTACCAAAGTTCTTTACTTTTAGTTAGTGATTTGTGAGTATTTGGAACCCTAGTATAGATACCATAAAGAGTATAAAACTAGGCCTATCTAGTTATACTTAGATGTCATCAAAAGGCAGAACCCTAGAGTTGGATAGATACACTTGATTAGCACCCTTCATTAGTGAATACCCTCAACTTTAGTGGCTAGTGCTAAGCATAAAAGTTGATCACTTTAGATGGGAATACTTGGTGGAAATGATTATGAAAACCTTGGAATGATGATTCATTCTATGAAGATGTTTTGACATGTGTTATGGACACAAAAGGATTTTGATGATGAAAATGTTGAGGCATGAGCCTTACCCCTTTATAAAAACTGATGGTTGGGTTCGGATGCGATACCATTCTAATTTTACCGTACAACCACAATACCTGAATTGGGTAGGGCTTAGCTAGAAGTTTATATGCCTTAGTATGGGTTCCCTTGTGGAAGAGGTTGAGCTGAGGCTACCTCGTGCTGAATGTCCACCTATGCAGTGCCCAGGATGGCAGATGGCCATGGCTAGGAGGCCAAGCTCATAGGGGAGGTGCCTATACTAGAGTGTGTAATTGATAGGCTATGATTGATTATCCGCATACTAAGTATGATTGATTCAGGGTTATCCCTGATGGATGTATCGAATTTTGTGGTGAAAGTGTACCACCTCTGTAGAGTGTTAAACTATTCGAATAGCCGCGTCCGCGGTCATGGATAGTTGGAGTGACCATACTGTTCTGTCATCATATGTTTTCAAAAATGACTTGTGAATTGAACTATGACTTTGAATTGACCACACCAGAGTGTGGATATGACAACTAGGTTCCCACTTAAAGTGATGTAGAACATTAAATTAGTTTTCTTTACTTCTAAACTCAGCTTAAGATAAACCTGGCTTATTGCAACTAAACCTAGAGCTTAAGATTCCTACTAGAACTGCTTTACTTGTTAGTGATAGTTTGCAAGTACTTAAAGAGTACTCATGGCTTTGTCCCTGTCTATTGAAGGCGTTATGCCCTAGAGGCAAATACTAAAGTGTATTATTTGATATATCTCCTATATGTTCATAATACGTTTCATATTGTGCTATAAATGTGTTAATGCGAAACATTAATACACGTGTGGTATGTAAACAAACCATGTCTCTAGTTACCTCTAGCGAACTAGTTCATTGGTCATGAGGATGGTCTGGGTTTCAAGATCATGGGCATTTATGCCAGTTGACAATGAGGTCATGTTATTAGTTGAATAACATGATAGACAAACATTTGACCATTATATATCTTAATGAGATCTAGTTACAAAGTTCACCATTGATGATAAAACACAGAGAACCTCGCGACCTGATCCTTTGACTGTGAGGTAATGCAAATCACCACTCCGGAAGAAGCTTAGATGGTTATCAAGAATCATCTCGTAACAGGGTGATCAAAAAGGTGCCACTCAGGTTTTCCGAAGGTATGCGTAGAGGAGTACATATCAAGACCAGGATTTGTCTAGTCCATGTAACAGACAGATACATGTGGCCATCTCGGTGATGTTGCATTAATGAAGCTTGCAAGCATGTGACTTGGTCACAGAATGCAACGACATGAGAACGAGAAAACAAGTTTATCGGTAACGAGATCGAACTAAGGTATGGAGATACCAAAGATCAAGTCTCGGATGATTTAGGTATCGAATGACAAAGGGAATGGGAAACGACTATCTCACGGTTCGAGCGATTATATTCGCGAAACGCATGGGGGTCACATGGCCATCCAGGTCCCTCTATTGATCATTGATGTGAGAGTAGTCTCAATCATGTCCAGAGTGTTTCCGAACCGAAGGATGTCATGCTTAAGTGTAGTGACGCTTAGGGTAGATGAGGTATCGTAAGAGAAATAGAGAAAGAGAAACCGGAATAGTTCCCGGTAACATCCGATGGAGATCGGAAGGGGTCTGGAAGGTGTTCCGGAGTGAAGGAATAATATAATATGTGTATTTGAATGTTAATTGGAGAATTAATATTAAATATATATTTTATTTTATTATTAAAGGCATCTTAATGCTAATGGGCCTCACCCGAAGGGAGGTCCAATAGAGCATGGTGCCTAGGGAGTGGGGGCCAGCTAGCCTAGGCTTGGTGAGCGCCCTAATGGGGCCCACCTAGGGCCAGCGGCTGCCCCTAGATGGCCGGCGGGTGTGGGGTTTAGTCCCACACCGCCTGGCCCCTGGGTGGTGCGTGATGGAGATATGCCCAAGAGGCAATAATAACAGTGGTTATTATTATATCTTTGTGTTTATGATGAATGTTTACATCCCATGCTATAATTGTATTATAAGGAAACGCTAATACATGTGTGTTTTGTAAACATAAAAGAGTCCCTAGTAAGCCTCTTGTTGAACTAGCTTGTTGATTAATTGATGATCATGGTTTCCTGATCATGGACATTGGATGTGATTAATAACAAGGTTATATCATTAGGAGAATGATGTGATGGACACACACCCATAGTAAGCGTAGCATAAGATCAAGTCATTAAGTTCGTATTGCTATAAGCTTTCAAATGCATAGTAACCTAATCCTTCGACCATGAGGTTGTGTTAATCACCATCACCGGATGGGTACTTTGATGACATCAAACACCGCTTCGTAACTGGGTGGTTATAAAGGTGTCATTGGGTATTCTGAAAGTATGTGTTGAATCGTATGGACCAAGATTGGGATTTGTCCATCCATATGACGGATACATATGCTCTGGGCCCTCTCGGTGGAATGTCATCTAGTTAGCTTGCAAGCATGTGACTGGGTCACAAGGGATGACATAACATGGAACGAGTAAAGAGTACTTATCAGTAACGAGGTAGGACTAGGTATGGAGATACCGACGATCAAACCTCGGATAAGTATAGTATCGTGTGACAAAGGGAATTGGTTTCGTATGTTAATGGTTCTATCGATCACAAAGTCATCGTTGAGTATGTGGGAGCCGTTATGGATCTCCAGATCCCGCTGATGGTTATTGATCGGAGAGGTGTCTTCATCATGTCTGCATATTCACGAACCGTAGGGTGACACACTTAAGGTTCGAAGTTGTTTTAAGTAGATATGGGATATGCGTTGGAGACCGAATGTTGTTCGGAGTCTCGGATTGGATCCGGGACATCACGAGGAGATCCGGAATTGTCCGGAGAATAAGATTCATATAATGGAGATCATTTTCTAAGTTAGGAAATGTTCTGGAGTATTTATATGGGGGTTCTAGAAGGTTTCGGAATGTTCCGGAAGGTTCTAGAAGATTTTTTGGAGTTTACTTGAAAACCAAGAAAGGATAAAAGGATAAAGGGAAATTTAAAAGGGAAACTTGGGGGGAAGGACTCTCCCCCCAAGCTCCCTTGTGCGCCGGCCCTAGGGGGTGGGCCTAGGGGTGGGAACCCTAGGTCGCACCCCTCCCTCTATATATAGAGGGGTGGAGGCGCCAACCCCCCTTGCTCCTCCACTCTTGCCCCTAGCCGCCTCTCTCCTCCTCCTTCCTTCTGCTCCAACTTAGGCGAAGCCCTGTAGAATCCTCTACTCCACCACCACCACCACGCCGTCGTGCTGCTGGGATTCCGTGGAGAGATCTACTACCTCTGCTGCTCGCTGGAACAGGGAGAGGAAGGTCTGCTTCGACTCCGCACGTGTGACCGACTGTGGAAGCGCTGCCGGAACGCGGCGCCGGAAGGATCATCCACTCGATCTTGAGATCGGCAAGTGATCGACTACATCAACCACGAGATCCAATCTCGTAACGCTTTCGGATCTACAAGGGTTAGTATAGATCTATCTCGTTGCACATGTCTAATAGATTAGATCTTGCTTTTATCTAGATTAGATCTGGGTTTTGTTCGTTCTTGCAGTAGAAATTTTTTGTTTTCCATGCTACGAACCCATCAGTGGTATCAGAGCCGTATCTATGCGTAGATCTGTTGCACGAGTAGAACACAATGGTTTTGTGGGCGTTGGTGCTCGTGCCGTCTTTTTCTTTGTGTACTTTGCATCTTGCGGTATGGTGGGATGAAGCGGCTCGGGCTAACCTTACATGTCATCGCAGATGAGACTTGCTCCACGCTTGACGTGTAACTTGCTTTGCACAAGTGGCTTTGCGGGTGTCTGTCTCTTTCACCATAGTATAGATCCAATTTAGACTTTGCACTTGATAGCACTTGTATCAACGTTGTGGTTCAGTTTCGTAGGTAAGATCCATTCTTATTCGAAAGCCGCAAACCATGTAAAACATGCAAAGAAAATTAGAGGCGTCTAACTTGTTTTTGCAGGGGTTTTGTGATGTGATATGGCCATCATGTGATTATGATTATATTTGATGTATGCAATGATCCTTGTTGTAATATGGCAACCGGCAGGAGCCTAATGGTTGTCTTTAATTCTGTTAAGACCCGCGTGTCTATTCATCTTGTAATAGCTTTATTCCAAGTAGTTGTAATAGTTGCTAGTGATGATGGACAACCATGAAGCGGCGCCACTGACCTTGACGCAATGCTGGTGATGATGGAGATCATGTCCGTGCTTTGGAGATGGAGATCAAAGGCACAAGAAGAAAGGGCCATATCATATCACACTAATTATGAATTGCCTGTGATGTTAATCCTTTATGCATCTTGTATTGCTTAGATCGCGACGGTAGCATTATAAGATGATCCCTCTCACTAAATATCAAGTAATAAAGTGTTCACCCTTAGTTGGCACCGTTGCTAAGACTCGTCGTTTCGAAGCATCTCGTGATGATCAGATGTGATAGATTCTACGTGTGCATACAACGGGTGCAAGCCAGATTTGCACATGCGGAAACTAAGGTTAATCTTGACGAGCCTAGCATGTATAGACATGGTCTCGGAACACGGAATACCTAAAGGTAGAGCATGACTCATATAAATGATATGATGAACATGAAGATTGTTCGCCGATGAAACTACATCTTCTCTCGTGAAGATCGGACTTGGTGTAGTGGACTTGGTTCGTGTAATCACTAAGACAATGGGAGGGATGTTGTTTTGAGTGGGAGTTCACCTAGTTAATTTAAGAATTAAATTTGAACTCAATTCATCATAAACTTAGTCTAAACTACTTGCAAATTTGTTGTAGATTATGGCGACCCCCTCCATCAATTTCAATGCGTTCCTAGAGAAAGAAAAGCTTAAGAACAATGGAAGCAATTTCACGGACTGGTTCCGTGGACTGAAGATCGTCCTCAGGGCTGGTCAGTTGACCTATGTGCTCGAAGCACCGCTAGGTGACCCACCTGCAGAAGATGCCACCGATGACGTAAAGAATGTTTACGCCACTCGGAAAAATCATTACTCCCCAGTTCAGTGTGCCATCCTGTACAGTTTAGAAGCGGAGCTTCAGAAGCGTTTTGAGCACCACGACCCGTTCGAGATCATTAAGGAGCTCAGGCTAATTTTTGAGACTCGCGCGGCCATGGAGAGCTATGAGGCCTCCGAAAAGTTCTTTAACTGTAAGATGGAAGAGGGTAGCTCCGTTAGCGAGCACGTGCTCACCATGTCTAGGTACGCAAACAAGCTCCAAGAGTTGGGGATATCGATTCCTAATGAGTTAGGGATTCACCATCTCCTCCAATCACTGCCACCGAGTTATAAGAACTTTGTGATGAACTACAATATGCACTGCATGAACAAGACGTTGCCTGAACTATCGTCCATGCTGAAAACTGCTGAAGTGGAGATCAAGAAGGAGCACCAAGTGTTGATGGTCAATAAGACCACCAATTTCAAGAGACAAGGCAAGCCTAAGAACAAGGGCAACTTCAAGAAGGACGGCAAGAAAGTTGCCGCACCTACAAAGAAGCCCAAGGCTGGTCCTAAGCCTGAAACTGAATGCTTCTACTGCAAGGGTGCTGGTCACTGGAAGCGTAACTGCCCCAAGTACTTGGCGGATATGAAGAACGACAACATCAAGAAGAAAGGTATATTTGATAGACATGTTATTGATGGGTATCTTACTAGTAATCGTAGTAGTGCCTGGGTATTTGATACTGGTTCGGTTGCTCATATTTGTGACTCGAAATAGGAGCTGCGGAATAAACGAAGACTGGCGAGAGACGAGGTGACGATGCACGTTGGAAATGGCTCCAAGGTTGATGTGATCGCCGTCGGCACGCTCCCTCTACACCTACCTTCGGGATTAGTTTTAAATTTGATTAATTGTTATTTGGTGCCTACGTTAAGCATGAACATTATATCTGGATCTTGTTTATTGCGAGACGGTTACTCTTTTAAGTCCGAGAATAAAGGTTGTTCGATTTATATGAGTAATATCTTTTATGGTAATGCACCTGAGATGAATGGTTTATTCTTACTGAATCTCGATAGTAGTGATACACATGTCCACAACATAGATGCTAAACGAACAAAATTGAATGATAATTCTACATACATGTGGCACTGTCGTCTTGGTCACATTGGAGTGAAGCGTATGAAGAAACTCCATTCTAATGGACTTCTTGAATCACTTGATTTTGAATCACTTGAAAGATGCGAAGCATGTGTAATGGGAAAAATGACTAAGACTCCATTCTCTGGATAATGGAGCGAGCTACGGACTTATTGGAAATAATACATACCGATGTGTGCGGTCCAATGAGTGTAGCATCGCGTGGTGGATATCGTTATGTTCTCACTTTCACGGATGACTTAAGTAGATATGGGTATGTCTACTTTATGAAACATAAGTCCAAAACTTTCGAGAAGTTTAAGGAATTTCAAAGTGAAGTGGAAAATCATCGTAACAAGAAGATTAAGTTTCTACGTTCTGACCGCGGAGGTGAATATCTAAGTTATGAGTTTAGCATGCATTTAAAGAAATGTGGAATACTTTCGTAGTTGACACCGCCGGGAACACCACAGCGTAATGGTGTGTCCGAACGTCGTAATCGGACTCTCTTAGATATGGTTCGGTCTATGATGTCTCTTACAGATTTACCGCTATCGTTTTGGGGCTATGCATTAGAGACAGCCGCATTCACTTTAAATAGGGCACCATCTAAATCCGTTGAAATGACACCATACGAATTGTGGTTTGGAAAGAAACCTAAGTTGTCGTTCCTTAAAGTTTGGGGTTGCGAAGCATATGTAAAGAAGTTACAACCTGATAAGCTTGAACCCAAAGCGGAGAAATGCGTCTTCATAGGATACCCTAAAGAAACAATTGGGTATACCTTCTATCATAGATCCGAAGGCAAAGTTTTCGTTGCCAAGAATGGATCCTTTCTTGAGAAGGAATTTCTCTCGAAGGAAGTGACTGGAAGGAAAGTAGAACTCGATGAGGTTATCGAACCTTCTCTCGAATTTGAGAGTAGCGCAACACCGGAAGATGTTTTTGTGCCGCCTGCACCAATTGGAGAGGAAGCTAATGATGGTGATCATGAAACTTCGAACGAAGTTACTGCTGAACCTCGCAGGTCAACGAGGGTTCGTACCACTCCTGATTGGTATGACTCTGCCTTGTCGTCATGTTGGTGGACAACGCTGATGACCCTGCGACGTATGAAGAAGCTATGGTGAGCCCAGATTCCGACAAATGTCTAGAAGCCATGAAATCCGAAATGGGATCCATGTACGAAAACCAAGTGTGGACTTTGGTGGACTTACCGGATGGCCGTAAGGCTGTCGAGAATAAATGGATTTTCAAGAGAAAAACAGATGCTGATGGTAATGTTACCGTCTATAAAGCTCGACTTGTCACGAAAGGGTTCTGACAAATTCAAGGAGTTGACTATGATGAGACATTCTCACCAGTAGCGAAGCTAAAGTCTGTGACGATTTTGTTAGCAATTGCTGCACATTTCGATTATGAGATTTGGCAGATGGATGTCAAATTGGCGTTCCTTAATGGTGACATTGAGGAAGAGTTGTATATGGTACAACCCAAGGGTTTTGTCGATCCTAAAGATGCTGACAAGGTATGCAAACTTCAGCACTCCATTTATGGACTGAAGCAAGCATCCCGGAGTTGGAATCAACGTTTTGATAAAGTAATCAAAAACTTTGGGTTTATACAAACTTATGGAGAAGCTTGTATTTACAAGAAAGTGAGTGGGAGCTCTGTAGCATTCCTAGTACTATATGTAGATGACATATTGTTGATTGGGAATGATATAGAACTTCTTAATAGTGTCAAAGCCTATTTGAATAATAGTTTTTCAATGAAGGATCTTGGCGAAGCGGCATATATTCTAGGCATCAAGATTTATAGAGATAGATCAAGATGCCTAATAGCCCTTTCACAAAGTACATACTTAGACAAAGTTCTAAAGAAGTTTAGAATGGAAGAGAGCAAGAAAGGGTTCGTGCCCATATTGTCAGGTAAGACCTTGAGTAAGACTCAAAGTCCAGCTACGGCAGAAGATAGAGAGAAAATGAATAATATTCCCTATGCCTCGGCCATAGGTTCTATCATGTATGCCATGCTGTGTACAAGACCGGATATAGCACATGCTGTTAGTTTGACTAGCACATATCAAAGTGATCCTGGAATGGAGCACTAGACAGCGGTCAAGAATATCCTAAAGTACCTAAATAGGACTAAGGATATGGTTCTTTCTAATGGAGGTGATGAACAGCATGTTGTAAATGGTTACACTGATGCTAGTTGGAACACCGATCCAGATGACTCGAAGTCATAGTCTGGATACGTATTTATTTTGAATGGTGCTGCAGTGAGCTGGAGGAGTGCAAAGCAAAGCGTTGTGGCGAAATCTTCAACTGAATCGGAATACATAGCTGCTTCGGAGGCTGCACAAGAAGCCATATGGATGAAGGAGTTCATTACTGAACTTGGCATGGTTCCCAGTGCACTGGACCCGATGGCCATCTACTGTGACAACACAGGTACCATAGCTAATGCACAGGAGCCAAGGTCACATAGCAAGCTGAAGCACATCAAGCTACGTTTCCATGCTATTCGCGAGTATGTCCAAGATGGTGACATAAGGATTTGCAAAGTACACACTGATATGAATGTGGCAGATCCGTTGACTAAACCTCTCCCTAGGGCAAGGCATGACCAACACCAGAATGCCATGGGTGTTAGGTATATTACCATGTAATCTAGATTATTGACTCTGGTGCAAGTGGGCGACTGTTGGAGATATGCCCAAGAGGCAATAATAAAAGTGGTTATTATTATATCTTTGTGTTTATGATGAATGTTTACATCCCATGCTATAATTGTATTATAAGGAAACGCTAATACATGTGTGTTTTGTAAACATAAAAGAGTCCCTAGTAAGCCTCTTGTTGAACTAGCTTGTTGATTAATTAATGATCATGGTTTCCTGATCATGGACATTGGATGTGATTAATAACAAGGTTATATCATTAGGAGAATGATGTGATGGACACACACCCATAGTAAGCGTAGCATAAGATCAAGTCCTTAAGTTTGTATTGCTATAAGCTTTCAAATGCATAGTAACCTAATCCTTCGACCATGAGGTTGTGTTAATCACCATCACCGGATGGGTACTTTGATGACATCAAACACCGCTTCGTAACTGGGTGGTTATAAAGGTGTCATTGGGTATTCTGAAAGTATGTGTTGAAGCGCATGGACCAAGATTGGGATTTGTCCATCCATATGACGGATAGATATGCTCTGGGCCCTCTCGGTGGAATGTCATCTAGTTAGCTTGCAAGCATGTGACTGGGTCACAAGGGATGACATAACATGGAACGAGTAAAGAGTACTTATCAGTAACGAGGTAGAACTAGGTATGGAGATACCGACGATCAAACCTCGGATAAGTATAGTATCGCGTGACAAAGGGAATTGGTTTCGTATGTTAATGGTTCTATCGATCACAAAGTCATCGTTGAGTATGTGGGAGCCGTTATGGATCTCCAGATCCCGCTGATGGTTATTGATCGGAGAGGTGTCTTCATCATGTCTGCATATTCACGAACCGTAGGGTGACACACTTAAGGTTCGAAGTTGTTTTAAGTAGATATGGGATATGCGTTGGAGACCGAATGTTGTTCGGAGTCTCGGATTGGATCCGGGACATCACGAGGAGATCCGGAATTGTCCGGAGAATAAGATTCATATAATGGAGATCATTTTCTAAGTTAGGAAATGTTTCGGAGTATTTATATGGGGGTTCTAGAAGGTTTCGGAATGTTCCGGAAGTTTCTAGAAGATTTTTTGGAGTTTACTTGAAAACCAAGAAAGGATAAAAGGATAAAGGGAAATTTAAAAGGGAAACTTGGGGGGGGAAGGACTGTCCCCCCAAGCTCCCTTGTGCGCCGGCCCTAGGGGGTGGGCCTAGGGGTGGGAACCCTAGGCCACACCCCTCCCTCTATATATAGAGGGGTGGAGGCACCACCCCCCTTGCTCCTCCACTCTTGCTCCTAGCCGCCTCTCTCCTCCTCCTTCCTTCTGCTCCGGCTTAGGCGAAGCCCTGCAGTATCCTCTACTCCACCACCACCACCACGCCGTCGTGCTGCTGGGATTCCGTGGAGAGATCTACTACCTCCGCTGCTCGCTGGAACGGGGAGAGGAAGGTCTGCTTCGACTCCGCACGTGTGACCGACTGCGGAAGCGCTGCCGGAACGCGGCGCCGGAAGGATCGTCCACTCGATCTTGAGATCGGCAAGTGATCGACTACATTAACCACGAGATCCAATCTCGTAATGCTTTCGGATCTATAAGGGTTAGTACAGATCTATCTCGTTGCACATGTCTAATAGATTAGATCTTGGCTTTTATCTAGATTAGATCTGGGTTTTGTTCGTTCTTGCGGTAGAATTTTTTTGTTTTCCATGCTACGAACCCATCAGTGCTCCCCCTCCCACTATATATAGGGGTCTCCCCTCCCCCTTTGGGATCATCCCATTCCCTCTCATTCTCTCTCTCATCCATTGAGGACTTCTCCGTAATATTGGGGAGGACCTCGTGGGTGAGTTCTCCACCTTCACACCACCGTCGTGTGATCTACGATCCGACATCTACTTCTTCCGCTGCTAGGCTAGATCGGAGTCCGGTTGACGTCTCCTACACTATAGCATCCCATCTGTCTAACATCTGTAAAGCTACATGGTCTAATAATAAAATGCTACTTCCTACATATAATTGTTGCATCATGATTATATCATGCTCATGTCATCATGCCACATTGCATTTGAGCATCATATAAAACCCTTTTTTCATTTGGTTGTTATCCCATATACATTATTAACTGTATTTGCCTCTTGATATATTGTAGTTGGTTCTTGATAAATGCTTGGTGCCCAAGTTGAGTTGGGGGCATATCTTTTATTAACTCCACCACCTTTCTTTGCCACCACCTTATAATTCCACCATCCTAACTATACATGAGCTTTTACATTCCCTTTGGCAGTTAAACCTATCTCATATGAGTTGGGATGGGTCCACTTACAATTCCACATGCTCCCATATATGCATCATGTTGTGCTCACATTATTGCTAGGGAGGGGAGCCATATACCCATATTTTGCATGCTATGTGAGTGGAACCCTTGTCAAGCTTGCATATGGTTTGAATTTGAATAAATGCTCATGTAAGAATATAACTTCGTCCATATTATGCCTAGTGGCTCATACACACAAGCTTGGCCACCTTATGTTCATGCATGATCTTTTATTCAGTCCATGTGGTCAACAAGCTCTCTTTTCTTTTGTTGGTCCTTATTCCAAAATTTGGGATCTTGCTTAGACAAATGTCATGAGCCATTCCACTGGTTTTCACTACTAGAGGGAGCATTTATTACAACACATGGGCCATGCATACATGTTCTTTCTCATGTTTTTCCCGCTCTTACTTGATTTCTTTGGTATGGTTTGAAATTAAATCAAACCCACCATGCTAAACCCTACACTTATCTCTTATGCATGTAATCATGTGGGCATCTTCTCCACCTTTGTGCTATTCCTTCCCATATCCTTTGAAACACCTTTTCACCTATTCTATGCTCCTGTTTTTTCCCTAGAAAGGGTTTAAAAATTAGTGACTTGTTTGATTTTTTAAACAATACAAAAATAAACAGATATAAATAAAACAGTGAGAGGGAGAGAGCTTACCTACAGCCAGCCCGCAGCAGCCCAGCAGCAGAGCCAGCAGCCAACGCCCTCCACCTTTGTATTTCTGGCCCAGCAAAGCTTCCCAGCCCAACTCTCTGTTCTAACCCGCTCACCGACGCCACCCCTGTTCCTCTTCTTCTCTTAGCCTAACGCCGTCTCGCCCTGCTCTCTCTTGGCAGGAAACAGAAAGCAGCAGCCGAGCAGGTCCCCGTCCACCTCCGTCTTCCTCGTCACACCGCACCCCCACTAGCCTCCCTCCTTATCCCCAAGCCGAGGCCCCTCGAACCCTAGTCTTATTCCCCTTCCTTTCCTTTTCTTCCACGCCACCGACCCTGTACCGCGAGACCGCCATGGCCAGCAACAGGAGGAGCTGAGCCGCGGGATTGTGTCCTCTTCTTCATCTGCGTCGGAGCGCCTCGCTAGGAAAGAGCCAATGCCGCCAAGACCTACTCCCGGCCAGCACCCTTGTCCAGCCAAGCATGACCGCCTCTGTCGCCGTCGCCAGCATCACCCCGACCGCCCCTTCCTCGTCTTCCTTCGGAAATCGGGCGAGGTGAGCACTACCCCTTCCCCCCTCTGCCTTAGCATCCATCGCTCCCTAGATCGGCGAACCCGCTTCGAATTATAGCAGCAGATCGCCGCGCGCGTTTTCCTGTCAAACGAGACGTTGCAGCTAGCTGTCCGTCAGATTGCAGTGTGTTTCCCCTCTGTTCATTACGTTCTCCCCGTTGCTGTAGGCCTCCCCTTAGGAAACTCCAGAAACCAAAGTTGTAGCCCTTCGTCGTATCTATGTTTTTCGTTTTTACGGCTATGCCAGAGTCTCGCTCGTTCGCTCGCTATCCTCCTCGCAAGTTGGTCACAGCTAGCCGGTATTTTCGAAAACGATTTCAGTTTTGTCAGACCCTGGAGACACCTCCTAGTAGATTTTGCAGAAAAGCCCCCGAGTTCATGTCGAGCACACGTCGGTCCCTCCGCAGCCTTCCGGCCCACCTGCCAGCTCCGGCGCAAGTTTTGCAAAAAGATCCCTGCCTTTTGATCGTTCTCAACCTGCAGCCCCCGCATGCGCCGCGTGGCACCCGCCTCTGCCACCCCTGGCGCGTGGGTCCGTTTGACCACCGGTCCCATCTGTCGGTCTCACGGGCTAGCTGACCCTGTGGTAGGAAAAGCCCCACGCAGCCGCTGCGCCCCACCTATGCTGAGTCAGCACTGGACCCACATGTCGGTGTCCATGGCTAGGTTCAGTTGAGTGTAAGAAAATTCTGCAATCTTTTTCTGTTAATAAAAATAATTCCTGAAGATGTTTAATATGTTTTATTATCCAGAAATTAATAACTTTTTATTAATAAATCCAAATAATGCAAATGATATATGTTTTTGAATCAGAAAAATGTGAGGATTTCAAATCTGCAATCCAAAATAATGTTTGACTAATTTAAATTTTCAAAATTGTTTAATTGCAATAAAAATGCCTTTTTCTCAATTAATTAATAACTTTAAATCTGTAACTCCAAATTTGACAAATAATATGTCTAAATTGATCAGCGCGGCGAGCCCGTTCTGTTTATGCATTCCATGATATGAATTGAAGCATGCATCATGTCATTATTAAAAATCAGAACTGTTTATGGCAATAAAACTTGACCAAATAATTCATAAAATGATTTATTCTTGTCCCCACACCTCACCTTTGCCATGCTACTTTATTGCCATGTAATTTGTGCATCATTCATCATGGCATGCTTGTTTGCTTGTCGCATTTTATCCATATGCTTATGCACTTATTTATGTTGGCCGTTGTTTGTTTGGTTCTTCTTTCGAATAGACGCAGAGCAGGGGAAATATCAGGAATCCCAGGAGTACTACCCAGATCCGTCTCTCGCTTCAACTGAGCTGCCAGGCAAGCACTACCACATGCTTGCATACATATAGTACCTATTGCCTCTATCTTATTCTTGCATCGTTGAGTCGCGATTGCATTAAATGGAATCCCAAGTACAGCATAGCCTTTACTTTTAAACCCCACCGAAGCTTGTTCCTCCATCCTATGAGCCATTACTACATGAGTTGTTTGAGCCATGCGAGTCCTAGAACAACATATGTAGGGTATGTGAGTGTTTGATGGATAACGAGGTACCTAAACAACTTAACCTGAGTAGTAATGGGATAACTAATGAAAGAGGCACCGGTGAGCAATATCTGTTATTTGGTTTTTCATGCTCACTTGTATCCCGTAGGACCCCGAGTACTTGATTCTTGTTCCTTGACTATTCGCACTATCCACATCCGGGAGGCCTTATGGACCCCCCTGAGCCAGAGCTTGATTCATTTCTATTTCTTGGGGCCACAAACTAGTTTGGGGTTTTATTTACTATCCTGTACTTATGCCATGCTTTACCGCTTTATTTAAGATTGTGCGTGGAGTACCTGTACTGTTTTAGATCACTCCATGTTTTCGCGGTATCGACAAGCCCAGTCACACTTTCGGGTTCCCAGTCGTTTATAGCCGTCGTCACAAACCCTGGGTCCATTTCGGAGTCGGCCAACTTCGTTGCGGGTAGCTTATTGGGGTGGCCCCTTGAAATATTTTATGAATCCTGTGATCGCTTTGTCATGAATGCCTCGTTGGGTTTTGAGTTGGTTTTTCCGAGGTTGATCGAGTGTGTGTTGCTATTTGTGCACCCCTGCAGGGTAAATCTTTCTGAAAGCCGTGTCCACGGTTATGGACAACTTGGAGCACAGTTTCTCGATCATAGACAAGTATAACTAAAGTACCGGTTTTAATTTGACTAAATACCTGACTAGTAAATAGTGCAATACTAATGGAATGGTTAATAAAACTGCCAACGGAGGGGTTGTTCGTCCGCTTTCTCGTTGGTAAGCGAGAAGGAGGATGGATCTGTTACTATATACTGTTATAACTGTTGTTTCTAATTAACGGACATCCGTCTATCATTGGTTAGGCAGATGGTTAGCAAGTATCTATAGACTTGTTAGTATTATCTTTGTTGCAATTGCGTCACCCCAGGTTATGTCCCCTTTAGAGGAATAAAGACTTGCTGAGTACCCCTAGGGTCTCACACGATAAATTGTTTGATTCAGATGAATAGGTGTATTCGCAAGATGGATACTGGGTGGAGGAGACAGATGATGTTGGCAACGATCACGCGGTGTAGGTATTCCGGGGATGGGGATCCGCGAGATCTGTGGGCGGGATGTGCTTATTTATGTGGCATCTTATGCCGATTTGCTTCTTGTCCGTACTCGGATCTTGTTTCCCGCTTCCGCTTGATACTCTGATATTTGATGTATGAGGAGCTATCCTACACTATTATCTCTATCTAGGATATTTGGATCTTGCCGTATGGCGTTGTAATATTTCTATTTCTTTTAGATGGAATGGCTCTGAGAACTATTGTAAGGTAGCTTGCATACATACTCACTTGTGTATGTATTTGATCTCTTCGCCTGTTGCCTACGCCACTCGCTCTTGTCCCGATGTCTTGGAAGTGGTTAGGACGGCCGACGGGTCTACACGTGGGTGGCCCCTGGGTCCCCGCTGTACTATTTTAACCACTTCCGGTTCATCCAGGCTTGAACATAGAGCGTAGGGTCTGAAGTTGTTACAATTGGTATCAGAGCCATCCCGCCCTTCAGGGTCTCAGCCAAATGGTCGTTGTCAGTTTAGCAAATATTTTGGTAGCTATGTATACTAGGGAAAAACAAAACGTGAGAGTAGGACTGCTTCCACTTTTCTTCTTACCCACCCAACCACCCTTTTCTGGTAAGGAAGTGTAACGTTTTCAACCCTCTTCTAATATTCAAACTAGGATTCATGTGTTCTGGGTTCCGTAGTGCCATAGGTTGTGTGTGTGTGAAATTCCTTGTCTATCTGTTGCATCCAACTTGTTATTGCTATCTACCTTTTGGTTATCAACTGTTGGTACATTCCATACCGACAGTCCTTTGTAAACCGACGCGATCTATCTGATTCGTTGTATACCGGCGCGATCTGTCTTACTCTTTGTTATCCGATGCTATCTTGTTTGGGGTGTTCGTTTCCGTAGTTACTAATCTTTAGGTTCATCTAAATAAGAAGGTTTTGGGATATGTGTTTTACTTATTCATGTGCGGAGTAATGATTTGAGTGCGGGATGGAGTCGTGACCACACCACTACTTTTATCATTCGCTCTTGTATATTGAATTGGTAGAGTTACTAATCTTGATTCGTTAAGTGGTTTTGCGCATATAGTGGTATTTTAATGCCGAAATTTGCGGAAATTTTTTCTTTGATAGCTTTGTGTACCACACTCCTTGTTCAGTCGTGTGCGATATGCTTAATATCTTCTAGGTGCTTTGAACTTTGTTGATATTTTAATATCATCTTAGTAATTTGTATCCTTTAATCCTGGTTAATTCCATTTTGGTACCAATTTGGATTATTATTATTCTCCATTATGGTACTGACTTGTGTTTTATATCAATCACAGGATGGCACCACCACACCGTTCTGAGGAGGACATACCACCTGAACTGGGGGCTGCGTTGGCAAGCATTGCTAATGCCTTGGGAGCAATGCAACAGAACCTGCAACGCTTTGAAGAAAGTGTCAGGAGGAATGAGTTTGTTCCGCTACCTCCACCTCCCAAGCGAGGAGACATCAAAAGCTTTCTGAAGTTCAACCCGCGCCACTTTGAGGTGTCTGATCAGCCACTTGATGCGGATGATTGGCTGCGTGAGATGTCAAGGTTGCTGATGACTGCTGATGTTCCTGAGCAAGAATGGGTAAAATGTGCCACTCACCTTCTGAAGGGAGACGCAGCTCTATGGTGGGAGAATTACCTGAAGGCAAACCACTCTGGTTTTCAGCCTACTTGGGAGCAGTTCACTAGGGATTTCAAAGAGCAATACCTGTCAGAAATTGTCATGGAAAGGATGAAGGAAGTGTTTCTCAACCTCAAGCAGGGCAATGACAATGTCAATACCTATATCAGAAACTTCATGAATCTTTCTCGGTATGGTGGCGATGAGATCTCTGATGACAAGAAGAAGTAAACGAGGTTCAGGCAAGGGCTCAATGCATCTATCAAATATGCAATCACTCATGCAAGGCCAGGGTATTTTCTAGAACTCCAACATACAGCTCTACAGGAAGAAGCAAGTAGGCAAGTGTTTGAGGAGTCCAAGAAACACAGTCGTGACGTATCAAGCTCTTCAGCTATGACAGCTCCTTGTAAGCGCCGCGTGTGGGTTCCTAATACCGCACCGTCGCTCTCGGCTCCACCAAGAACTCCAAGCTACGCAGCAAGGCCACCAAGCTCCTTCACCGCGGCTCCTAGGGGCTACAACCACAACTACCCTGGAGCGCCTGGCGGAGTCCCTGGCTACGCTGCTCCACGTCCACCTGGTGCTTGTTACACCTGTGGGAACACTGGCCATCAACACTGGAGTTGTCCCATGAACAACAAAGCTCTTCCACCACCACCTCCAAGACCCGCGACAAGTTCTTCTATGGTTCGTGCACCTCCACCTCGGGCTCTCAACATCAACACCAAGCCCGGGTCTACTGTTGCTCGTGCCAACTGTGTTGACGTCGCTCAAGCTGAGCATGCACCTGGAGTTGTGATGGGTATGCTTCCTATTAACTCAGTTCCTGCACGAGTTTTATTTGATTTTGGAGCATCGCATTCATTCGTGTCATACAAGTTTGCAGAGAGTAATGGGTTACCTTCTGATGCTTTACCAACTCGCCTCATGGTGCAATCTCCTGGATCAAACATGAGGGCTTCTAAAATCAGCCATGGCAATCAAATTGAGATTAGTTGTTCTTCATTCCTGGCTTCCTTAATCATTCTGGGAATTCTGACATTGATGTTATCCTGGGCACGGATTGGTTAACAGCAAATGCAACTATGATTGATTGTGCTGAACGCTCGGTTTCTCTGAAAATTCCTGAAGGCCATATAGTCTATTCCCCAAGTCTGACTCCTGCAATTCTGTTTTTCTCTTTGGCGGCTCTAAATGATGATGCTATGGAGGCTATTCAGAGTGTTCCGGTGGTCTGTGAGTTCCCAGATGTTTTTCTTGAAGAGTTACCGGGTATGCCTCCTGATCGAGAGGTCAAGTTTGTGATTGAGCTTGAACCTGGTACCGCTCCTATCTCCAAGCGGCCTTATAAAATGGGTCCTGCTGAGTTGGCTGAACTCAAACGTCAGCTCGATGAACAAGAGAAGTTGGGTTTCATTCAGCACAGTACTTCTTCTTGGTGTAGCCCAACCATCTTTGTGAAGAAGCGAGACAAGACTGATAGACTTTGTGTTGACTATTGGGCTCTCAATGCTAAAACCATCAAGAATAAATATCCCCTTCCGCGGATTAATGATCTCTTCGATCGGCTAGCTGGAGCTGTGGTATTCTCTAAGCTTGACTTGAGAAGTGGATATCATCAAATCAAGATTCGCAAGGAAGATGTTCCCAAAACAGCTTTCACCACCCGCTATGGCCTGTATGAGTACACGGTCATGTCCTTCGGTCTCACCAACGCACCTGCCACCTTCTCGAGGCTTATGAACTCGGTTTTCATGGAGTATCTTGATAAGTTCGTTGTGGTCTATCTGGATGACATTCTAGTCTATTCTAAGTCAAAGGAAGAACATGAAGAACACCTTCAGTGTGTCTTAAACAAGCTGCGTGAGAACCGCCTGTATGCAAAGTTCTCCAAGTGTGAGTTCTGGCTGCCTAAAGTCACCTATCTGGGTCACGTCATCTTTGCCAAGGGCATTGCTGTCAACCCAGAAACTGTTCGGACAATTGTTGAGTGGCTTCCACCCAAAAATGTCAAAGAAGTCCGAAGTTTCCTTGGTTTGGCTAGTTACTGTCATCGCTTCGTTCAGAATTTCTCGAAGATTGCGAAGCCTCTTACCGATCTCCTCAAGAAAGGCAAGAAATACCTTTGGTCTCCTGCATGTCAAGCAAGCTTTGAAACACTCAAAGAGAAGCTCACTTCCACACCAGTCTTGATTCCTCCAGATACATCAAAGCCTTTCCAGATATTCTGTGACGCCTCGTTGCAAGGATTGGGTGCGGTCCTTATGCAAGAAAAACAAGTTGTTGCTTATGCCTCTCGATAGTTGAAGACGCATGAGATCAACTATCCTACACATGACCTAGAACTCGCAGCAGTTGTCTTTGCTTTGAAAGTATGGAGGCACTACTTGCTTGGCAACCGTTGTGAGATCTTTTCTGATCACAAGAGTCTGAAGTATATCTTCACACAACCTGACCTCAACCTTCGTCAGAGGAGGTGGATTGAAGCAATTAATGATTTCGATCTGACAATCAACTACACTCCGGGCAAAGCTAATGTCATGGCCGATGCTCTCAGCCGAAAAGCTTATGTCAATAACCTCATGGTGGAAGAACAACAACCTCTCTTGTGCGAGGAATTCCGCCAGCTCAACCTTGAAATTGTGGATCAAGGGTATCTTCTGAACCTTCTGGCAACCCCTCTCTTGGAAGAAAAAGTTCGCTCCATTAAACTTAGTGATCCTTACACTAAAAAGATCATCTCCAACATTCAGCTTCCGAAGTATGAGTCCTTCCACGTCGACGACCAAGGCGCTCTTTTCTTTGAACACCGGATGTTTGTTCCGAACTACCCGGGTTTAAGAGAGCAAGTTCTCAAGGAGGCGCATGATTCTGTTCTTTCTATCTACTCTAGCAGCACTAAGATGTACATGGATTTGAAAACACAATATTGGTGGCCTGGGTTGAAACGATATTGTGCCAAGTATGTCACGGAGTGTGATATCTGCCGCAGAGTTAAAGCTGTCCATCAGAAACCTTCCGGTCTTCTACAGCCATTGAAGCCTCCAGAATGGAAATGGGAGAAAGTTGAGATGGACTTCATAACTAGTTTTCCAAGGTCGCAGAAGGGCAACAATGCAATCTTTGTTGTTATCGACAGGCTTTCTAAAGTGGCTCACTTCTTTCCTGTCAAGGAAACAATTTCTGCAATTTAGTTGGCTGAGCTCTATATCAATAGAATTGTCTCTCTGTATGGAGTTCCTCTTGAGATCATCTCAGACCGTGGAAGCATCTTCACTTCCAACTTCTGCGGAAGTTTCCAAAATTCCTTGGGAACAAAGTTGAACTTCAGCACTGCCTATCATCCTCAGTCGCAAGGACAAGTTGAAAGGATCAATCAGATTCTGGAAGATATGCTCCATGCTTGCGTCATCTCTTTCGGCATGAAGTGGGAAGAATGCCTTCCTTATGCTGAATTCTCTTACGACAATAGCTTCCAGAAGAGTCTAAAGATGGCACCATTTGAGGTTCTCTATGGCTGCAAATGCAGAACTCTGATTGGTTGGTCGGGCGCAGGTGAAAGAACATTGTTTGGTCCCGACA
Source organism: Avena eriantha (assembly GCA_910589775.1). NCBI lineage: Eukaryota > Viridiplantae > Streptophyta > Magnoliopsida > Poales > Poaceae > Avena > Avena eriantha. The sequence goes on from OU342743.1 coordinate 236,925,968, forward strand.
TTGTAACTCAAGCGGAGGAGAAGGTTCACATCATTCTTGAAAACCTGAAGGTTGCTCAAAGTCGCCAAAAGAGCAACTATGACAGAAAGCACATGGACATGGAGTATGTCCCTGATGATCTCGTTTACCTTCGTGTCACTCCCATGAGAGGCACGCACCGGTTTGGTATCAAAGGAAAGCTGGCTCCTAGATACATCGGTCCTTTCAAAGTTCGTGGAAGAAGAGGAGAAGTCGCTTATGCTCTTGAGCTCCCTGAAAAACTCAAGGTCCATGATGTTTTCCATATCTCTCAACTCAATAAGTGCTTCAAGGATCCCGGCAGGACCGTGGACCATGAACTCATCAATCTCCAAGAAGACCCGTCTTATCAAGAACACCCCACAAAAAATCCTAGAAGTCGCAGAAAGAAGGACTCGCAACAAGTCCATCAAGTTCTGCAAGGTGCAGTGGTCGCACCATTCCGTTGATGAAGCCACTTGGGAACGCGAGGATGAGCTCCGTGCCAAGTATCCTACCCTCTTCGTGTCTTCTTCTTCTTCTTCCTAGAATCTCGGGGTGAGATTCCTGTTTAGTGGGGGAGAGTTGTAGCATCCCATCTGTCTAACATCTGTAATGCTACATGGTCTAATAATAAAACATCAACCAGATCCAAGGAACTTGCTTTGCTCACTACGCAAGGCGTGATTCTATGGGAATGCCCTTGGAGATGCCAAGACACCCGGAGCCGAAGCACTAGGTGGACAATATTGACTTCATGTTGTATGATAGACAGAAGGAGTTGGACAATGCCCGTGCCTACGCCAACCACAACCATGCCATTGCAGTCAAGAAGGACCAGACCCTCGCAATCCTCGCCAAGGAGCGCCATTCTCTTCGTCGTCAGCGTGACAAAATTGGATCGCATCATCGATCGTCTTTGCAAGAAGGTGGCCACTCTCAAGAAGACCGTCCGTGAACAGGAGATCTAGCTTGAAGCGAAGGAGGAGGTGAAGATATCCAAGGAGATCTCTACTCTTACCTCAGTGATGATAACGACTACCTGGAGGACGATGCCCTGGAGTTCCACACTGATGATGATGATTTCAACTTCATTGATGATGATTAGATGCACTTGAGCACTACCGTAGGAATGAGTTGTACCCGGTCCCACTGTATCATAGTTCTACAGAATGGTTCTTAAAACCATCTATTTCCCCTTTGTGTTGTGGTGTGTGTTTGTATCGTGTGCTTTGAATGAATGCATGAGAGGAGGTTGTTAGTTTGCAAAACCTGAGTCAAACTCAAAGTTTAAAGCTTTTGAAACAAAACCATAAACCTTAGAAATTTCCCCCTTGTCTCATTATCTATCTCAATCTTCAGATGACTCGCGGAAATCCTGGAGGGAGCAGTTCATCTCAGGACCCAATGCTGCTAATTCTGCAAATGCTAGTTTTTGCCCGTGAAGCTAGTAGAGCCGAACGCCAAGCCAACCTAGCCACTCTTCAACAGATATCTTAGATGGTCCACAATAACCAAGGCCATGGAAACCAGGATCACCATGGATCCAAGATCAAGAACTTCCAGAATACTAATCCCCCTATCTTTAGTAAGTCTGAGGATCCCTTAGATGCTGATGACTAGCTGCAAACCATGGAGAACAACATGAAGGTCGCAGGTGTTGAAGCCAATAAAAAGGGTTGCCACCCACTATCTGGCAGGAGATGCAAGAGCCTGGTGGAATAGCACCCGTACCATGAACGAAGGTCAAATGATGACTTGGGAAGCATTCAAGATCAAGTTCAGCCGCACCCATGTGCCTCAAGGTTTGGTCACCAGAATGAGGGATGAGTTCAGGGAACTGAAGCAAGGGAGGATGACAGTAGTTGAGTACCATGACAAATTTCTGTCCCTAGCAAGATATGCCCCTAATGAGATCAACACCGAAGCAAAGAAGAAGGAAAGGTTCCTGAATGGATTGCATGATGAGATGCAGACTATGTTAGTCAACATCCGTTTTGCAGATTTAGAAGATCTAGTAGACTCTGCCATCCAGATGGAAGGAAAGATCAACCAAGACAATGACAACCGTAAGCGTCGCATGATGCACCAGCCTGGATCCCACCATACCCAGAAGTATCGCCCCATCCCGTCTGCAGGATATGCCCCAAGAAACAACATACCCCCTATGTCCCATCCAAACTATCCCAATCGTAGCAGAGGAAACTTGAAGTCTGGAGGAAACCACAACAATAACCCCGACAACTCCAATAACTTCAATCGTGCACCGCCCAAGTCCAACAACAACAACAGCAACAACAATACTGCCCCAAGGACTGGATGCAATGTTGTGCCTATTGCAAGAAAAGACAAGTCCATGATTACTTGCTTTGAATGCGGAGTCAAGGGTCACTACTCCAACGAGTGCCCCAAGAAGCTTGCATCAACCCCCAATGCAAATGCACCCGCTCAGCAGCAGTGCCATGTTTAGCCTGGAAGGAGATTTGCCCAAGGGATCTTACTCAACCGCAACGGGCGTCTGTTCCACATGAATGCTGAAGAAGCTCAGGAAGCGCCAGATGTCGTGTTGGGTATGTTTTCTATTAACTCAATACTTGCAAGAGTGTTGTTTGATTCTGGATCATCGCACTCGTTTGTTACAGAAGAATTTGCATGCACTAGTAAGATTCAACCAACAAAATAGAAGCATGTTATGATAGTTCAAATACCTGGTTTAACCACCAAAGCTAGAAAAATTTGCAAGGCTGTACCTATCAGAATCCATGGCATAGATTTTTATGCTAATCTAATAGTACTTGGAACCAAAGGTTTGAAAGTAGTACTAGGAATGGATTGGATGTCAAAACATAAAGGATTGATCGATTGTGCCAAGAAAGCCATAACCATGACTAGTAGCACTGGAGTATCAGTAGAGCATGTATCGGAAAATTTTGTTGGGTCCGCAGCATAGAAAACAAAAAATTTCCTACGGTGTGAACTACACGCCAAGATCTATCTACTAGGTACAAAGAAACGGGTGGACATACATCCAACGAGAACTTACCCTTGAAGACAACGAGTTTTGTTAACGAGTAGGAACTCGTGGTTGATGTAGTCGTACACTTGCCGATCTAAAGATCGTGAGAAAGTCCGAGCGCCGCAACTCAGCAGCGCATCCGCACTTGTACACACGTTCAAGCCACTGGACAACCTCCACCTCCTCGCTCCAGCGATCCAGCGGAAGCAGCAACTCCTTCTAGACGAAATGCCACCGGGAACATGTATCTCGCTAATCTGAGACCATGGGGGAATAATTCTAGAGGGGGAGAGAGATCCTTCACAAGGAGGTGTGAGGATGAAGGAGGGAATCAGTGGCCTTTTATAGGAGGAGGGGTGTGCCCCCTCTCTCCATGGCCGGCGCATGGGGGGGGGGTGACCCCTCACCTCCCCCATTCATGTGGTGGTAACCCCTCCACATTAAAATGCCTCTTCACATTCCCTTTTAAAGTCTCCACTTTAAATGCATTAAAATTCTCCAAGTTTAATGTTCTCTCATTTAATAAAACTATTTTTATTAAATTTATTCAGAATTTTGTTAATTACTTTAATTAACAAACATTCACATATAGCCCCTTGCAATATTTCAATATCACATGCAGAACCACTTTCTGCAATTTCACCCGAAACAATTTCTGGTTTCTATTGAAACAATTCCTGCGCTTTGCAATTCTTTCGTCTGAAACATATGTGCTCCAAAATGGTGTCCGGTAACTCTTAAGTGTGCCACCCTACGGTTCGCGAATAATGCAGACATGATCGAGACCCTTCTCCGATCAATAATCAGCAGCGGGACCTGGAGATCCGTACTGACTCCTACACATTCAACGATGACTTCTGTGATCGTGAGAACCTTTAACGCTTGTAACTAAATCCCTTTGTCTCTCGATATATTACATGTCCGAGATTGGATCATCGGTATCTCCATACCTAGTTTGATCTCGTTACCGACATGCACTCTTTTCTCGTTCTCGTGATATAACATTCTAGTGATCACATCACTTGCTTGCAAGCTATCTCAATGTGATATCACTGAGAGGGCCCAGAGTATATCTATCCGTCATCGGGATTGACAAATTCCACTCTTGATCCATGAGCCTCAACATAACACCTTCGTAGTACTGAACCCATCTTTATAGTCACCCTGTTACGGTGTGACGTTTGATGTTATCAAGATACTCTTTCGGTGTTAGCAATTAACATGATCTCATGGTCTAAGGATAAAGATTACTTCGTATGATGTTATAGCAATATAAACATAATGACTTGATCGTAATGCTATACTTCGGATGAATGTTCATCACATCATTCCACCAATGGTGTGACCTTGTTATTAACAACATCCAATGTCCATGATCAGGAAACCTTGATCATCTTGTTAATCAACAAGCTAGTCTATAAGAGAGGCATAACTAGGAACCCTTTTTGTTTATTAAACACACATGTATTGATGTTTCCAATCAATACAATTCTAGCATGTAAAATAGACATCTATCAAATATAAGGAATACATAATAACAACTTTATTATTGCCTCTCAGGGCATATTTCCTTCAGTCTCCCACTTGCACTAGAGACAATAATCTAGTTCACATAGTGATAAATCTAACACCCATGGAGTTCTGGGGTTGATCATGTTTTGCCCTAGGGAGAACTTTAGTCAACAGATCTGCTACATTTAGGTCCGTGTGTACTTTATAAATCTTTATATCTCCATCCTTGACATGCTCGCTATAGCATCCCAATTGTCTAACAATTGTAATGCTACTTGGTCTAGTAATATAATGGCTACTTACTATATATAATTGTTGGATCATAATTATATCATGCTCATGTCATCATGCCACCTTGCATTTGAGCATCATATAAAACCCTCTTTCTTTGGTTCTTCTCTCATATGCATTATTAATTGTATTTGCCTCTTGATATTGTATTTGGTTGTTGATATATTGCTTAATGCCCAAGTTGAGTTGGGGGCATATCTTTTATTCAACTCCACCACCTTTCTTTGTCACCACCTTATAATTCCACCACCTCATTATCCATGAGCTTGCATTTCTTTTTTCTTTTGATTTTATTCTAGCTCATGTGGGTGGGGTGGATCTAATCCTAACTTCTTTTTGCTTGACTTTTATTCCACTTCTTAGGAATGCATGAGAATAATGCCATATTATTATTATTGTTTTCACAAAATAAAACATGGCCTTTATTATTTTGCATGGGCCATGCAAGATTACCACCACCTTAAGCCCATTTGATTGCTCTTGGGGTTATTGGTTCTTTTCTTTGTGGATCATCTCCATCCCTCTCCACCATCCCCATATTCTCCTCAACACTAGTTTATTTTTCTTCATGCATGATCAAATGGGGTCTTTTCTATAAATCCCATTCCTCTCTCTTTTTCTTAGGTTCACCTTCAGCTTACCTTAGGTTAAACCAAAGCCTCTCCTTTCATCTAGATTTGCTCTTATAAACATGTTTAAAACCTAAACACCTAATCTAAACCCTAACCCTAGTTTCCTCTCTTTTATTTCTAACCCTAATTCTACACTAAACCCTAAACCTTAATCTCACTCACCTCTCTCTTTTCTCTCTCTCCCTCTACCAGGCTGGCCCCACCTCAGCTACCACCCCACCTACCCCAAGCCTAGCTAACCCGAGCCCCCTCTCTAAGCTAACCCTAACCTAAGCTACACCCGATCCCTCTCTAATCTCTCTCTCTCTCTCGCTACCAGCCGGCTCCACCGACCCCACCGGCACCCCTGGCCCACCTGGCAGCCTCCACCTTGCGCCTGCCCTGGCTGCCCGCGGCCAGCACGTGATCGAGGAGGAGCAAAGGTGGCCGAGACCACCTTTATCTCTGCCCCGTGCCCACACGCTACCTCGCCCTCTCCCTCGCCTTGTACCTTTCCCCACGCCTCCTCTATATCGCCAGATCCACCCAGGGCCCTGCCCTCTCCTTCCCTTCTTTTTTCCGACGCCATCGTCTCTCGCCGGCTGCCGCCAGTACCGTCGTCTACCCCTCATTCCTGCCAGCGTGCGCGACTTGGAAGTGGTCGAGGAGATCGAGGAGACCCCCCTGCTTCGCCCTGGATGCGCCAACGAGGAGGAGAAGGTCCCTAGCAGCCGCAACACCGCGTTGTTGCCGAAACCCTAATTCCGCCGGCCGCCAGCCTCGTCGTCGATCCGCCGCTCCCCAAGCCGATTTGACGCCACCAACCAGCCCGCGGTGAGCCCCTGTACCTCCCAGACAACCCCATCTCCGTCGCCGTCGTCTAGCCGCGCTGGACCTTTCCCCGAACGCCCTCGGAGCGCCGTCAGTCGCTAGTGTCTGCATGTTTTCCGCGCCACATAGAGCCTCACCTAGCCGCGTAGCTACTCCCTGACAACTACCCCGTCCTACCGCGCTGCTACCGCCCCTCTGCGCGCGCGCCCCGCATCGCAGGTTCGAGTCCCCGCCGCGCCGCGATTTTCCTCCGTCAGTTCATCAGAACGCGGAGAAGAACAACAGTGCTGCGCGCACTTTACACTTAACCCCACCCCTTTTTGGCTCTCTCAACCCGCGGTCCAGCCTACCCCACCTGCCAACCGCTGTGCACTTTATGCAAAAAGGCACCCGTCTTTTCGTCACCCTTAACCTGTGGTCCAGCATGCCCCCACCGGTCAGCCTCTGCGAGCTTTGCCGCTGTCACGTGGGCCTCTAGTCGCTGACCCACTTGTCAATCGCAGAGGCTAGCTAAGGCCGAGGTGAGAAAAGCCTTTTTCCGCGCGCGTGGCCCCAGTCAGCAGCTACCCACCCGTCAGTGGCCTGGGTCGAATTCTCCTGGGTGTAAAAAGGTTTTCCGTTTGACTGTTTAAATAAAACAAATTCAGTAAATGTTTAAATTCAAATTCAAACCAGATTTAAATAACTTTTAAAATACAAATCCAAATAATACAAATGATATATGTTTTTGAATCAGAAAAATGTAAGGAATTCAAATATGCCATTCAAAATAATGTTTGAACACTTTAAAATTTCGAGATGATTAAAATTACAATAAAATGCCCTTTTCCTTAATAAATTAATAACTTTAATTCTATAACTCCTATTTGGGAAAATAATATGTCTAAATCGATCAGCGCGACGAGCCTGTTCTATCTATGCAGTCCTTGTTCTGAATTGAAGCATGCATCATGTCATTATTAAACATCTGAACTGTTTATGACAACAAAATTGGACCAAATAATTAATAAAATGCTTTATTTCTTGTATCCACACCTCACCCTTGCCATGCTACTTTAATGCCATGTAACTTGTGCATCATTCATCATGGTATGCTTGTTTTCTTGTCGCATTTTAATTCATATGCTTGTGCACTTTATTTATGTTGGCCCTTTGTTTGTTTGGTTCTTCTTCGAATAGACGCCCAGCAGGAGAATTACCAGGAATCACAGGAGTACTACCCAGATCCATCTCTCGCTTCAACTGAACTGCCAGGAAAGCACTACCACATGCTTGCATACATATAGTACCTATTGCCTCTATCTTACTCTTGCATCATTGAGTCACGATTGCATTAAATTGAATCCCAAGTACTGCATAGACTTTACTTTTAAACCCCACCAAAGCTTGTTCCTCCATCGCATGAGCCTTTACTACATGAGTTGTTTGAGCCATGCGAGTCGTAGAAAAGCATGTGTAGGGTATGTGAGTGTCTGATGAATAATGAGGTACCTAAACAACATAACCTGAGTAGTAATGGGATAACTAATGAAAGAGGCACCGGTGGACAATATCTGCTATTTGGTTTTTCATGCTCACTTGTGTCCCATAGGACCCCGAGTACTTGATTCCTGTTCCTTGTTTATTCCCACTATCCACATCCGGTAGTCCTTATGGACCCCCCTGAGCCAGAGCTTGGTTCATTCTTATTTCTTGGGGCCATAATTAGTTTGGGGCTTTATTACTATCCTGTACTTATGCCATGTTACTGCTTTATTTAAGATTGTGCGAGGAGCACCTGTACTGTTTTGGATCGTGACACGTTTTCGCTGTGTCGACAAGCACAGTCACATTTTCGGGTTCCCAGTCATTTACCGCCGTCCACACAAACCTTGAGTCCGTCTCGGAGTCAGCTAGCTTCGTTGCGGGTTGCTTAATGGGGTGGCCCCCTGAAATATTACTGAATCCTGTGATCGCTTTGTCGTGAATGCCTGTTGGGTTTTGAGTTGGTTTTTCCGAGGTTGATCGAGTGTGTGTTGCTATTTGTGCACCCCTGCAGGGTAAATCTTTCTAAAAGCCGTGTCCGCGGTTATGGACGACTTGGAGCACAGTTTCTCGATCATAGACCAGTATAACTAAAGTACCATTATTAATTTGACTAAGAACTTGACTAGTAAATAGTGCAATACTCATGGAATGGTTAATAAAACTGCCAACGGATGATGGGGGTTGTTCGTCGGCTTCCTCGTTGGTAAGCGAGGAGGAGGATGGATCTGTTAATTATACTGTTATAACTGTTGTTTTTAATTCACAGACATCCGTCTATCATTGGTTAGGCGGATGGTTAGCGAGTATCTATAGACTTGTTAGTTATTATCTTTTGCGGCAATTGCGTCACCCCAGGTTGTGTCCCCTTTAGTGGCATAAAGACTTGCTGAGTACCCCTAGGGTCTCACACGATAAATTGTTTGATTCAGATGAACAGGTGTATTCGCAGGACAGATACTGGGTGGAGGAGACAGATGATGTTGGCAACGATCATGCGGTGTAGAGATTCCGGGAACGGGGATCCGTGAGATCTGTGGGCGGGATGTGTTTATTTATGTGGCATCTTATGCCGATTTGCTTCTTATCGATACTCGGATCTTGTTTTCCACTTCCGCCTGATACTCTGATGTTTGTTGTATGAGGAGCTATCCTAAATTATTATCTGTATCTAGGATATTTGAATCTTGCCATATGGCGTTGCGATATTTCTATTTCTTTTAGATGGAATGGCTCTGAGGACGGTTGTATGTGGCTTGCATACATACTCATTTGTGTATGTAGTTGATCCCTTCGCTTGCCGATTACGCCGCTCGTTCTTGTCCCGATGATCTGAAAGTGGTTAGGACGGCTGAAAGGTCTACCGTGAGTGGCCCTGGGCCCCACCGTACTATTTTAACCACTTTCGTTCATCCAGGCATGTAACTAAGAGCGTAATTCACCGAGGTAGTTACACTCGTGGATGGATTTAAACCGGCACTTAATATGCTTGGAATTCTTGTGAGACCTCGGTTCCTTTGCGTTGGCTATGGCTCCATTGTTGTCACAATAGATCACCATTGGGTCCAACGCACTGGGAACCACACCTAGTTCCGTAATGAACTCTTTCATCCAAACCGCTTCCTGCGCTGCTTCCGTTGTTGATCCAGCCACCACAGGTTGTTTGGAACTCCTCCAACTAACTGCTACTCCGTTCAAGAGAAATATGTATCCGGATTGAGACTTAGAGTCATCCGGATCGGTGTCAAAGCTAGCATCGACATAACACTTAGCGACTAGCTCTTTTTCACCTCCGTATATAAGAAACATATCCTTAGTTCTTCTCAAGTACTTGAGGATGTTCTTTACCGCTATCCAGTGTTCTGAACCTAGATCAGATTGGTACCTACTAGTCAAACTAATAGCATGTGCCACATCCGGTCTTGTACATAACATGGCATACATAATAGAGCCTATGGCCGAGGCATAGGGGATCTTATCCATCATCTCTCTTTCTTCCACCGTAGCCGGACTTTGAGTCTTACTCAATGTCTTGCCTTGCAACATAGGTAAGAACCCCTTCTTACTTTCGTCCATATTAAACTTCTTTAATATCTTATCAAGGTATGTACGCTGCGATAGCCCAATTAGGCGCTTGATCTATCTCTATAGATTTTAATGCCTAATATATATGACGCTTCACCAAGGTCTTTCATCGAAAATTTGCTGTTTAGATAACTTTTAACACTGTTTAAAAGATCTATATCAATTCCAATCAATAATATGTCATCCACATATAATATCAGAAATGCCACATTGCTCCCACTCACTTTCTTGTAAATACAAGCCTCTCCATAAGTTTGGAGAAATCCAAACTCTTTGATCACCTCATCAAAGCGGAGATTCCAACTCCGGGATGCTTGCTTCAGTCCATAGATGGATCGCTGAAGTTTGCATACCTTTATTAGCATCCTTAGGATCGACAAAACCCTTAGCTTGTATCATATACAACTCTTCTTCAATATTACCAATGAGGAACGCGGTTTTGACATCCACCTGCCATATTTCATAATCGAAATATGCAGCAATTGCTAACATAATCCTAACCGACTTAAGCATCGCTACGGGAGAGAATGTCTCATCGTAGTCAACTCCTTGAATTTGTCGAAACCCCTTTGCGACAAGTCGAGCCTTATAGATGGTCACATTACCATCAACATCAGTTTTTCTTTTGAAAATCCATTTATTCTCAACGGCCTTTCGATCGTGAGGTAAGTCCACCAAGTTCCAAACTTGGTTCTCGTACATGGATTCCATCTCGGATTTCATGGCTTCTAGCCATTTGTTGGAATCCGGGCTCATCATCGCTTCTTCATACGTCGCAGGGTCATCCATTTCATCAACCATGAAATTCACAACAGGATTGCCGTACAGTTCAGGAGCTACACGTGTCCTGCTTGACCTGCGAGGTTTGGTAGTGTCCTCTTTCGGAGTTTCATGATCATTATCATTAGCTCTCTCTTCATCAGGTGAAGTCAACTCCGAAACAACTTCCGGTGCTGCGCCACTTGCCATTTCATGAAGAGAAGGTTCAATAACCTCTTCGAGTTCTACCTTCCGACTACTCACACCTTTCGCGAGAAACTCCTTCTCAAGAAAGGATCCATTCTTGGCAGCAAAAACCTTGCCCTCGTATCTGTGATAGAAGGTATACCCAATTGTTTCCTTAGGGTATCCTATGAAGACGCATTTTTCCGCTTTGGGTTCGAGTTTATCCAGTTGAAGTTTCTTCACATAAACATCGCATCCCCAAACTTTAAGAAATGACAGCTTAGGTTTGTTTCCAAACCATAATTCATACGGTGTCGTTTCAACGGATTTAGATGGTGCTCGATTTAAAGTGAATGCAGCTGTTTCCAGTGCATAACCCCAAAATGACAGAGGCAAGTCATTCAGAGACATCATAGATCGAACCATATCCAATAAGGTACGATTATGACGTTCCGACACACCATTACGCTGTGGTGTTCCGGCAGGCGTGAGTTGTGAAACTATTCCACACTCTTTCATGTGTGTGCTAAACTCGTAACTTAGATACTCTCCTCCACGGTCAGACCATAGAAATTTGATCTTTCTATTACGATGATTTTCCACTTCATTCTAAAATTCCTTGAACTTTTGAAAAGTTTCAGACTTGTGTTTCATCAAATAGATATACCCGTATCTACTCAAATCATCCGTGAAAGTAACAAAATAACGATATCCACCTCGCGCCGACACATTCATTGGTCCACACACATCAGTATGTATGATTTCCAATAAATCTGTCGCTCGTTCCATTGAACCGGAAAACGGCGTTCTAGTCATCTTGCCCATAAGGCATGGCTCACATGTATCAAATGATTCAAAATCAAGTGATTCCAAAAGTCCATCAGAATGGAGTTTCTTCATGCGTTTAACGCCAATATGACCTACACGGCAGTGCCACATATATGCAGATATATCATCATCAAGTTTAATCTTTTTAGCATTAACATTATGAATGTGCGTAATATTACTATCGAGATCCATCAGAAATAAACCATTCAACACAGGTGCATGACCATAAAAGATATTATCCATATAAATCGAACAACCATTGTTTTTAGATTTAAACGAATAACCACTTTGCATCAAACATGATCCGGATACAATGTTCATGCTAAGTGCAGGCACCAAATATCAATTATTTAGGTTTATAACTAATCCCGATGGCATATGGAGAGGCAGCGTTTCGACGGCGATCACATCAACTCTTGATCCATTGCCGACCCGCATTGTGACCTTATCCCTTGCTAGTTGTCGCTTGTTCCGCAGCCCCTGAATCGAGTTACATATATTAGCAACCGATCCCGTATCAAATACCCAGGTGCTACTGCGAGTACTAGTCAAGTACACATCAATAGCATGTATATCACATATACCTTTGTTTGCCTTGCCGGACTTCTTGTCCGCAAAATACTTGGGGCAGTTGCGCTTCCAATGGCCAGTCCCCTTGCAATAGTAGCACTCGGTATCGGACTTAGGGCCAGCTCGGGGTTTCTTTTCAGGCGCGACAACAGATTTGCCACCCTTCTTTCCCTTGTGCCTGCCTTTCTTGTCCTTCTTGAAACCGGTGGTTCTATTGATCATCAACACTTGATGTTCTTTCTTAATCTCCACTTCCACAGTCTTAAGCATTGACAGAAGCTCGGGAAGAGTCTTCTTCATGCCCTGCATATTATAGTTCATCATGAAGCTCTTGTAGCTAGGTGGCAGAGATTGGAGAACACGATGTATGCCTAAGTCAATGGGAATCGTTATTCCCAAGGACACAAGCTTATCGGCGTACCCAGACATTTTGAGTACGTGCTCACTATAGGAGCTGTTTTACTCCATCATGCAGCTAAAGAACTTTTCTGTAGCATTATAACTCTCTACGGCAGCATGGGTATTGAAAATCTTTTTCAATTCTCCCATGGTATCAAAGGCATTGCCATTTTCGAAACGCTTTCGAAGTTCTGGCTCTAGCACATACAGTATGCCGCAATGAACTACGTTGTGGTCCTCCTGACGAGTCACATAGACATTCTTTTCCTCGTCAGGAGCATCAGGAGCTGGTGGGGGGCCTAGCGGCGCATCTAGCACATATTGCTTTTGTGCAGCAGTGAGGAGAATCCTCAAATTCATAGCCCAGTTGGTGAAGTTGCTACCATTCGCAGCAAGTTTCTCTTTCTCCATGAACACATTGAAATTAAAAGCAGGTGGTGCCATCTGCAACAGAATTTGTAAAGTTTATTTAGACTAAGTTTATGATAGATTGAGTTCAACTAATCCAAATTACTGATGAACTCCCACTCAAAAACGACATCCCTCGTGCCTTTTTGGTGATTACATGAACCAAATCCACTACACCAAGTCTGATCATCACGTGAGTCGGTGTAGCTTCAAGGGCGAGCATCTATATGGGCATCATATCAACCATATGACTCATGCTTAACCTTTTGGTCCGTGTTCCGAGGCCATGTCTGTACATGCTAGGCTCTCCAAGTAAGAACCTTAGTACTCGCGTGTGTAAAATTGTCTTACACCCGTTGTATGAAAGCATAGAGTCGAGTACACCCGATCATCACGTGATGTCTCGAAACACGATCCATAGAACGGTGCATACTCAAGGAAGAACACATTTTATCTTGATATCTAAATGAGGGATCATCTTACAATGCTACCAAAAGCACCAAACTAGCAGTATAAGATGCTAACATCTAATGTGTAAAGTGAGATGATATGGTCCATGCATTTGATCTCTATCATTTGCATCGTGGTATGATCTCTATCATTCCTTTGTGTGTAAGGCCAAGGTCTATGGAACTTACACGTTGAATGTGTTGTAAGAGTATCTATCATATATCTACTTACAACAATAGCATATCAATACACTAGCCCAGCAACGATCTAAACTAGACGCCTCTAATTTATCAATTGCAAGTTTTACGTGGCTTAGGGCTTTCGGAGATAGAACCGTTCTCACCTACGAACATGAACCACAACGAGGATAACCAAGTTATTAGCAACTCGTTGTAAATCAGATATTGACTATAGTAGGAGAGATAGACACCCGCCAACCACTTATGCAAAACAAGTTGCATGTCAGTCGTGGAACCGATCTCATGTACGATGACATGTAAGGTTGGTCCGGGCCGCTTCATCCCACTATGCCACCAATATCCAAAATACATAGAAGATGCAATAACATGATCATCATCGCCCACATATAAACATATGTGTACTAGCCGTGCAAAGCACCTACGCATAGATCAGGCTCTGATACCACTGTTGGGTCCACAGCATAGAAAACAAAAAATTTCCTACGGTGTGAACTACACGCCAAGATCTATCTACTAGGTACAAAGCAACGGGTGGACATACATCCAACGAGAACTTACCCTCGAAGACAACGAGTTTTGTTAACGAGTAGGAACTCGTGGTTGATGTAGTCGTACACTTGCCGATCTCAAGATCGTGAGGAAGTCCGAGCGCCGCAACTCAGTAGCGCATCCGCACTCGCACACACGTTCAAGCCACCGGAAAACCTCCACCTCCTCGCTCTAGTGATCCAGCGGAAGAAGCAACTCCTTCCAGACGAAATGCCACCGGGAACATGTATCTCGCTAATCCGAGACCATGGGGGAATAATCCTAGAGGGGGTGAGAGATCCTTCACGAGGAGGTGTGAGGATGAAGGAGGGAATGGGTGGACTTTTATAGGAGGAGGGGGGTGCCCCCTCTCTCCATGGCCGGCGCATGGGGGGGGTGACCCCTCACCTCCCCCATTCATGTGGTGGTAACCCCTCCACATTAAAATGCCTATTCACATTCCCTTTTAAAGTCTCCACTTTAAATGCATTAAAATTCTCCAAGTTTAATGCTCTCTCATTTAATAAAACTCTGTTTATTAAATTTATTCAGAATTTTGTTAATTACTGTAATTAACAAACATTCACATATAGCCCCTTGCAATATTTCAATATCACATGCAGAACCACTTTCTGCAATTTCACCCGAAACAATTTCCGGTTTCTATTGAAACAATTCATGCGCTTTGCAATTCTTTCGTCTGAAACATATGTGCTCCAAAATGGTGTCTGGTAACTCTTAAGTGTGCCACCTTACGGTTCGCAAATAATGCAGACATGATCGAGACCCTTCTCTGATCAATAATCAGCAGCGGGACCTGGAGATCCGTACTGACTCCTACACATTCAACGATGACTTCTGTGATCGTGAGAACCTTTAACGCTTGTAACTAAATCCCTTTGTCTCTCGATATATTACATGTCCGAGATTCGATCATCGGTATCTCCATACCTAGTTTGATCTCGTTACCGACATGCACTCTTTTCTCGTTCCCGTGATATAACATGCAAGCTATCTCAATGTGATATCACCGAGAGGGCCCAGAGTATATCTATCCGTCATCAGGATTGACAAATTCCACTCTTGATCCATGAGCCTCAACATAACACCTTCGTAGTACTGAACCCATCTTTATAGTCACCCTGTTACGGTGTGACGTTTGATGTTATCAAGATACTCTTCCGATGTTAGCAATTAACATGATCTCATGGTCTAAGGATAAAGATTACTTCATATGATGTTATAGCAATATAAACATAATGACTTGATCATAATGATATACTTTGGATGAATGTTCATCACATCATTCCACCAATGGTGTGACCTTGTTATTAACAACATCTAATGTCCATGATCAGGAAACCTTGATCATCTTGTTAATCAACAAGCTAGTCTATAAGAGAGGCATAACTAGGAACCCTTTTTGTTTATTAAACACACATGTATTGATGTTTTCGATCAATACAATTCTAGCATGTAAAATAAACATCTATCATATATAAGGAATACATAATAACAACTTTATTATTGCCTCTCAGGGCATATTTCCTTCAACTTTGCCCCGTCAATTCAAGTGCAAGAAGAGTCTATCCCAACCAACCCTAGTCCAAGTCAGAGTAGTCTGTGAATACCCCAACGTGTTCCCAGATGAATTACCCAATATGCCTCCAGATCGGGATATCGAGTTCATCATTGAACTAATTCCTGGAACCGGGCCCATAGCTCAAAGACCTTATATTATGAACCCATCTGAATTAGTGGATCTGAAGAAACAACTTGATGCTATGTTGGCGAAAGGTTTGATTCAACCAAGCGCATCGCCATGGAGATCGCCTGTTTTGTTTGTGGATAAGAAAGATGGAGGTAACCGTTTGTGCACGGATTACCGGAAGCTGAATGACGTCACGATCAAGCCGAAGATAGAAGATCTGTTTGACTAGTTGACTCATGCCAGAGTGTTTTCTAAGATTGATCTTAGAACTGGTTATCATCAACTTAAGATTCGTGCAACGGATATCCCAAAGACCGCCTTTACCACCAGATATGGATTGTATGAGTACACTGTCATGTACTTTGGATTAACCAATGCCCCTGCTTATTTCATGAATCTCATGAATAAGATTTTTATGAACTTCCTAGATAAGTTTATCGTTGTTTTTATCGACGATATTCTGATCTATTCCAAGTCAGAAGAAGACCATGAGTTACACTTGAGAACCATCCTTGAAACCCTTAGAGAACATCAATTGTATGCTAAGTTTAGCAAATGTGAGTTCTGGTTGAAGGAAGTAGGATTCCTGGGACATATCGTGTCGGCAGGAGGAGTCACTGTCGATCCCGCCAAGATCAAAGATGTTGAAGCATGGAAAGCCCCAACCACTCAAACCCAAGTCCGTGCATTTATCGGATTAGAGGGATATTGCCGCAAGTTTGTTGAAGGATTTTCGAGCATCGCAAGTCCGATGACCCAGTTATTGAAGAAGGATAAGAAGTTTGAATGGACGGACAAATGTGAAGTGAGTTTCAAGAGCTCAAGAAGAGATTGATTTCAACCCCAATTCTGATTATGCCGGATATCACGAAGCCTTTTGATGTGTATTGTGACGCATGCAAGATTGGTCTCGGCAAGATTGATGCAAGAAGGCAAAGTCATAGCATATTTGTCCCGACAACTGAAGCAACATGAGCAAAACTACCCTACCGTGACTTAGAGCTTGCAGCCATAGTCTTGGCCTTGAAGACATGGCGTCATTACCTTATGGGTAACCGCTATGAGATTTATTCGGATCACAAGAGTTTGAAGTATATTTTCAGCCAGAAGGAGCTGAATATGAGGCAAAGGAGATGGATAGAGTTAATCAAGGATTATGACCTTGACATTCACTATCACCCCGACAAAGCCAATGTGGTAGCGGATGCTCTTAGCAGATTGCCATGTAGATTAAGCACCATGATTAAAGAAGCCCAGCCAAGTTTGCATGAAGAGTTCGAGCAGTTTAGAACGGAGCTAGTTAGCAAAGGATTTTTAGCTAGCATAGAACTTCAACCCACTTTGATTAGTCAGATCAAGGAAGCCCAGAAATAAAATGCAAGTATCGATGAAATCAAGCGTCGTATCGGTACAGGGAAGGTATCCGGATTCACCGAAGATGAAGAATGAGTTTTGTGGTACAAAGGGCGTATCTGTGTTCCAGCAGATTCCAAGTTGAAACAAGTTATCATGCAAGAAGCTCATGATACTCTTTATTCTATCGATCCCAGAGGAACGAAGATGTATCAGGATTTGAAGGAGAAGTTTTGGTGGCACAAGATGAAGAGAGAAATCAGAAGCTACATAGCCAAGTGTGATATCTTTCAGAGAGTCAAAGCGGAACATCAGTGACCCGTAGGGCTATTGCAAATATTGCAGATTCTAGAGTGGAAATGGGATTCTGTCGGAATGGAATTTATCACCGGTTTGCCTACTTCTAGTAGGGAAATGACTCTATTTGGGTCATAGTTGATAGACTATCCAAGGTAGCCCATTTTATACCTGTCAAGACCACCTACCAGAGTTCGAAGCTAGCAGAGGTGTACATTTCTAGAATTGTCAGTTTGCATTGAACCCCTAAGACCATAGTATCGGATCGAGGAACCTAGTTTACCTCAAGATTTTGGCATAAAGTCCAACAAAGATTAGGAACCAAGCTGAACTTCCGCACAACTTATCACCCGCAGACCGATGGACAAACTGAAAGAGTCAACCAAATATTAGAAGATATGTTGAGAGCTTGTGTTCTAGAATATGGATCAAAATGGGAAGATTGTCTGCCTTTCGCAAAATTCTCATATAACAACAGTTATCAAGCCAGTTTGCAAATGGCCCCATTTGAATTTCTGTATGGAAGGAAGTGCCGTACCCCCTTAAATTGGTCGCAAGTTGGAGAGAGTCAGATTTTCAGACCCGACATCCTATGAGAAGCCAAAGAGAAGGTTCACAAAGTCCGTGAGCACCTCAAGACTGCCCAATCCAGACAGAAGAGTTATGCTGACAAGAGACGTCGAGACCTGACCTTCAATGTGGGAGATTTTGTGTATCTTAAAGTATCACCCTTGAAGGGAATGCAATGTTTTCATCTGAAAGGAAAGTTAGCCCACAAATATATTGGACCCTTCAAGATTTTGAATCGCCGAGGAGAAGTATCATATAAACTGGAACTGCCAGAGGCGATGTCATCCATACATAATGTGTTCCATATCTCGTTACTTCGCAAATGCCTAGAAGTTCCGGAGAAGACCGAAGTGTTCAAGAACATCGATCACCGAGAATAGATATCAACGAGGATCTGACGTATTGTGAAGTACCCATTCTTATTTTGGAAGAAGCCTTCAGAACCACCAGGACCCGGAGTATCAAGTTTCTCAAGATCCACTGGAGCAACCATACTGAAGAAGAAGCTACCTGGGAGCGAGAAGATTATATTAGGATTGAGTTCCCAAATCTCTTTAGTTCCTAGTTTTTCTTAAATCTCTGGACGAGATTTTGTTTAAGGAGGGAAGGTTTGTAACACCCCAAAAATATTAATCATGATTATCAAGTTCTAATCACCCAAGTTTAGGGTTAACAAAAACTTTTATTACTAAAGTAAATATAAGTGTATGTGTGATTTTCATTAGTATAGGATTGGTTGCAATTGCCATGTTTGATTGCTACAATTGATAAGGAATGGTTTAAGGATGAATACTACATCATCCAGGCCAATTACAAACAAAATCAAAAGAAAAGAAATTCAAATATGCACCATATGATCAAATGGTCATTTGGACCAAAATTAACCACTAGGCCACTTTGGGTGTTCCTAGTGAAAGATTTCTAATATAAACTTTCTAAATTATTTTCACCCCTTGCTAGACCAAGTAAAAGTGAACCCAAGCCCACTTTACTAACCCACCGAAACTATTTTCAAATCTATTTAAAGGACAATTCAAAATTGAATCAAGTGTATGTACTAAGATCACCATTTTGCAAAAACCACTCAAATCAATTCACCTTGACTTTTCCAAGCAACCATAGACACTCAAGCATAAGATCAAAACACTAACCAAAATTTAGCCAAAAATTCAAATCTTGTGTTCATGCGGCCATTTAGTCGAACACCTTGCAGACACAGAAAATTAATGCCTAACTTCCATTATTTGGAGCAGTGATCACTCAACCAAATTGTCCCCTCTTCACTCCCCTGTCTCCCCTAGTGTCTAGCAATGCATGGACAACCACCCCCCTTTGTTGTTGCGCCAGTGCAGCACCGCCTGAAAACTGCCACGCCAGCCGACCATGGACCGCTCGCCACAGACAGCGGTGCCCTCGTCCATGATGTCCAGGAGGCAGGCCACCGTCTACCGCCTCCCCTTGTCCAGCCCTCGACCGCAGGCGAGCCGTGGTCCACCAAGAACAGCCGTGCCCAGTTTCCTCTGTGCCATGCCGAGAGCACGCTAGAGCGCCGTGGCTGACCAGCTCGCACACGTCGAGCCTCACTCTCTCCGCGCATGCACACACTCACCATGACCCTAGATACCTCCCAGACATCCCCGTTCACCGCCGCGCGATCCGTAGCCCCCGTGTGCTGTTTCGAATACCGCCAGTTCTGCGCAGAGCACCGCCCGCGCCCGACCATCCTAATCCACCCCGTGCAGCACCATTAAGAAAGTGATGACCGCCAGGGAGCACCGCACTGCCCCTACCCTCAGCCATGCCACTAGCTCGCTGTACCGCCTTCGTCGAAGGAGCCAGCCCATTCCGCAATGCCCCTCTCACCGGTTTATAAATAGAGGCCCTTTCCGCCTCAATCCACCGCACCACCTCACTCCCCACTCCTCACAAAACCTCCCACACCCTTCCCTAGAGAAAGGTGAGCACCAGCCCACAGGAATTGAAGGGAATATGCCCGAGAGGCAATAATAAAGTGGTTATTATCTTATTCCATGTTTATGATAAATGTTTATTTTGCATGCTATAATTCTATTAATTGGAAACATTAATACATGTGTGTTTAATAAACAAAATACAAAGTTCCTAGTAATGCCTCTCATATAAACTAGCTCGTTGATTAACAAGATGATCAATGTTTCCTGATCATGGACATTAGATGTTGTTAATAACGAGGTCACAACATTGGTGGGATGATATGATGAACATTCATCCGAATTATAGCATTACGATCAGAGTCATTATGTTTATATTGCTATAACATCATACAAAGTAAACTTAGTCCTTAGACCATGAGATCATGTTAGTTGCTAACACCGGAAGAGTATCTTGATAACAATCCGATGCCCTAACAATCTGATGCCATTACATGAACGATCTCATCCAATCCCTACCATCCCCATAGCCTACAACGGGGGATTACTCACTCATAGATGGGGGAAACATGGATGGTTGATGGAGAAGCGATGGTGATGATGATGGCGATGATCTCCTCCAATTCCCCGTCCTTATAGGGTGGCAAAACGGAGTTTCTGGTGCTGTTTCGTCGAATCTGGTGGTGGCGGCGGAGCGGAACTCCTTCTAGAAAAAACGTTGACCCCCCTGAGTTTTTAGGTCAGAAGTCAACTTATAGGCGAAGAGGGAGACCGAGGGGGTGTTTGGGGCGGATAGACCACCCCTGGTGCGGCCAGGCCCAGCCCACGCGGCTAGGTGGTGTGGCTAGGCCCCAGACCCTCTTCGTCTCGTATTCTGGCTCCTGGTGTCCCCCGCTAAAATAATGACTTTGGCTTTTATCCCTTCCAATTCCGAGAATATTCATTTTCTGACTTTCCTGGAACCAGAAACAGCAGAAAACAGGCAGCTGGCACTATGGCTCTTGTTAATAGGTTAGTCCAATAAATCATATGAAAAGCACTCCAAAATGTGGACAAAACACAAGAAAGTAGATAAAACCAAGCATGGAACATACAAAATTATAGATACATTTGCAATGTATCAACATCCCCAAGCTTAAATCCTGCTCGTCCTTGAGTAGGTAAGTGATAAAAAGAAAGCATAATTTTTGAGGTGACATGCACCATCATAAACTTGATCAAAGTATTTGTAAAACATTCAAAGATGGGATCATAGTGAAGGAAATATGCCCTAAGAGGCAATAATAAAGTTGTTATTATGTATTCCTTATATATGATAGATGTTTATTTTGCATGCTATAATTGTATTGATCGGAAACGTCAATACATGTGTGTTTAATAAATAAAAGGGTTCCTAGTTATGCCTCTCTTATAGACTAGCTTATTGATTAACAAGATGATCAAGGTTTCCTGATCATAGACATTGGATGTTGTTAATAACAAGGTCACATCATTTGTGAAATGATGTGATGAACATTCATCCGAAGTATAGCATTACGATCAAGTCATTATGTTTATATTGCTATAACATCATACGAAGTAATCTTTATCCTTAGACCATGAGATCATGTTAATTGCTAACACCGGAAGAGTATCTTGATAACATCAAACGTCACACCGTAACAGGGTGACTATAAAGGTGGGTTCAGTGCTACGAAGGTGTTATGTTGAGGTTCATGGATCAAGAGTGGGATTTGTCCATCCTAATGATGGATAGATATATTCTGGGCCCTCTCGGTGATATCACATTGAAATAGCTTGCAAGCAAGTGATGTGATCACTAGAATGTTATATCACGAGAACAAGAAAAGAGTGCATGTCGGTAACGAGATCAAACTAGGTATTTGGATGCCAATGATCGAATCTCGGACATGTAATATATCGCGAGACAAAGGGATTTAGTTACGACGTTAAAGGTTCACACGATCACAAGGGTCATCGTTGAATATGTGGGAGTCAGTACAGATCTCCAGGTCCCGCTACTGATTATTGATCGGAGAGGGGTCTCGATCATGTCTGCATTATTCGCGAACCGTAGGGTGACACACTTAAGGGATACCGACACCATTTGGAGCAAATATGTTTTAGATAAAGATTTAAGAAAGCGCTGGAATCATTTCGATGGAAACCGGATTTGTTTCGGGTGAAATTGCTGAAAATAGTTCTGCATGTGATATTGAAATGTTGCAGGGGGTTTTATGTGAATGTTTGTTAATTAATGTAATTAACAAAATTCTGAATAAAATAAATAAAATAGTTTTATTTACTGAGAGCTTGCATTAAATTTAGTGGAAATTAATGCATGTGTGAGTGGAATTTTGAGTGGAGGCTTTTATGGGAGTGGGAGCTCCACCTACATGAATGTGGAAGAGGTGGGGGCACCACCATGGCTGCCACGCCATGGCCCTTGGGTGCCCCCTCTTCCCTATAAAAGCCCCCCTCTCCTCCTCACAACACACACCTCCTCGTGAAGGATCTCTCTCCCCCTCTAGTTATTCCCTATGGTCTCGGATTAGCGAGATACATGTTCCCGGTGGCTTTATCTGGAAAGGACTTGCTGCTTCCGCTGTTTTGCTGGAGCGAGGGACGGAGGTTGTCGGGATACCGGACGTGTGTGCGATCACGGATGCACCGCTGCTTTGCGGTGTTGGACTTGGTCATGCTGGACTTGCTGGAGCTGGATCTGATGGACGTGCTGGAGCCGAACCTGCTGGACTTCATCATGATCTTGAGATCGGCAAGTGTATGACTACATCATCCACGAGTTCCAACTTGTTAACAAAGCTTTGTTGTCTTCGAGGGTTAGTTCTCTATGGATGTATATCCACCCGTTTCTTGTATCTAGTAGATAGATCTTGGCGTGTAGTTCCCATTGTAGGAATTTTTTTGTTTTCTATGCTGCGAACCCAACAGGAATTTCACTGGAGCCCGCCGCTGCAGAGGAAGAAGGGAGTCATTGATTGGAGCCGCCCCAGGAGCCACCACGACCACCATTCGAATCGCCGTCGTCAACAACGTCGTTCGCCCCCCATCGCCGACCCTAGCTGGAGCCCAGGTGAGCCCCCACGTACCCCCATCGTCGCCGTTAGGGTTTGTTCCTCACCAGAGCTGTTCGTCGTAGACGATGAATGTCAGCCGTTAGATCAGGTTCTAATCGCACGGCCTAGATTGAAAGATACCATTTCGGTTAGATAGAGTCACTGACTAGTGGGACCCCTGTCAGCAGCCCGGTGCGCCGCGCTGTGCAGCTGGGCTGACCCATTTTGTTTCCCGCGCAGAGCCCAGTGATTCAAATAGTTCTTTTCCATTTTGATTAAAACCACTTTGTGTCAGTAGATTCAAAATTAATTCAAAGAGATTCACTGAACCAAATTGCATGATTCCAATTTTGTTAGAAAGGTATTCAAAATATCTATCCAAGCCCGTTGGATTCAAACCAGTTGAAATTATAGATTATCTATAGTAAAAATAACAAGACATAGACTTTTCCAACTTCAAATATTTTTCAAAAATCAACCATAAATGCTTTTGACTTGATTCCAACTCTCAAACATCAGATTTGAAAAGATCTATCTGAATATGTAAAAATATTTAGGTTTACATGCATTGACTTTGGACTAGTACCAAAAGAATGCTATTTAGGCATTTTTAGTCCCTTTAATTGTATTAAATGATAATCTCAAACTTTATAAAATATGACCAACACTTTAAATCACATTCCCAAGTATTAGAATATGTGGTGATGACATGTGTCAACATGATCCCATATTTTAATTGGAGAATATTAAATCCTAAGTATTTTCAATGAGTAGAAATTACTTTTCTAAAATAAAATAAATAAGACTAAGTCTTTATTTCATGTGATGATTGTGATGATGCTAGATCATCTAGTGTGAACCTTAG
Source organism: Avena eriantha (assembly GCA_910589775.1). NCBI lineage: Eukaryota > Viridiplantae > Streptophyta > Magnoliopsida > Poales > Poaceae > Avena > Avena eriantha. The sequence goes on from OU342743.1 coordinate 236,949,946, forward strand.
TGTGCTAAACAGAAATAGTTAAGTATTGTTTGGTGATTGTGTATCTCGTATTCATTTATAAATGCTAGTACCGACCCGAGATACGAGGAGGAGTACTACGAGGACGACGAAGAAGAAAACTTCAACCACCTCACCAATCAAGGCAAGCTAACACTTGCAAGTTTCCTAACTATGCAAGCCATCACTAATTGCAAGCTAGAACTATGCAAGTTAACACTTGCCCACTTCATAACCTATGCAAGATGCATTAGGCATGCTTGGTTATACAACTTTGATTATACCAATCCCAAGTTTTACTTGTAAACTTTATTCTTTTACTTTTACCAAAGTTCTTTACTTTTAGTTAGTGCTTTGTGAGTATTTGGAACCCTAGTATAGATACCATAAAGAGTACAAAACTAGGTCTAGCTAGTTATACTTAGATGTCATCAAAAGGCAGAACCCTAGAGTTGGATAGTTACACTTGAATAACACCCTTCATTAGTGAATACCCTCAACTTTAGTGGCTAGTGCTAAGCATAAAAGTTGATCACTTTAGATGGCCATACTTGGTGGAAATGATTATGAAAACCTTGGAATGATGATTCATTCTATGGAGATGTTTTGACATGTGTTATGGACACAAAAGGATTTTGATGATGAAAATGTTGAGGCATGAGCCTTACCCATTTATAAAAACTGATGGTTGGGTTCGGATGCGATACCATTCCAATTTTACCATACAACCACAATACCTGAATTGGGTATGGCTTAGCTGGAAGTTTATATGCCTTAGCATGTGTTCCCTTGTGGAAGAGGTTGAGCTGAGGCTACCTCGTGATGAATGTCCACCTATGCAGTGCCTAGGATGGCAGATGGCCTTGGCTAGGAGGCCAAGCTCATAGGGGAGGTGCCTATACTAGAGTGTGTAATTGAAAGGCTATGATTGATTATCCACATACTAAGTATGATTGATTTAGGGTTATCCCTGATAGATGTATCGGATTTTGTGGTGAAAGTGTACCACCTCTGCAGAGTGTCAAACTATTCGAATAGCCGTGTCCACGGTCATGGACAGTTGGAGTGGCCATACTGTTCCATCGTCAGATGTTTTCAAAAATGACTTGTGAATTGAAATATGACTTTGAATTGACCACACCAGAGCGTGGACATGAAAACTAGGTTCCCACTTAAAGTGATGTAGAACATTAACTTAGTTTTCTTTACTTCTAAACTCAGCTTAAGATAAACCCGGCTTATTGCAACTAAACCTAGAGCTTAAGATTCCTACTAGAACTGCCTTACTTGTTAGTGATAATTTGCGAGTACTTAAAGAGTACTCATGGCTTTGTCCCTAGCTATTCCCATGGCTAGACTATGAGGAGGACTACCAGGATGATGGACAGCAGGAGGTCTACGACAACTAGGATCATCTCCCATCGTCAGCATTGCCTGTGACCCTGAAGATGGAGCCCCTACTACGTTTATTTTCCGCTGCTTGATTTGTATTAAGACTAGATCAGGATATCCTTTATTTGTAAGACCTTTATTATGGTTTGTAATGGATGATGTACTGTGGTACCAATTCTGTTATGTCTCGCAAAAATGGTAATCCTGGGATTGCGAGGTATGGCATAACATGCATATTGGATTACAAATCTGGATGTTGACAAAGGTGCACCTTCTGCCACGACTTTGTTATTTTTCCTGTGATAGATGGAATTTTTTTTTCGAGACACCTACTAGAATCGTTAGAAATGTGGCAGAAGCTCGACCGAGCCATGGTAGATGTTAGATTTTCGGTTCCTCACCCGATTTTGACTCTTATCGATGCCACCCAAGTCTTCTAAATCCCGTGGGGCCACGATGTTATTGTCTCTAGTGGACTAATTTTTTTGGTTGTGCCCTCCCATTTTGAACTTGATAATATTGCTCAATTCATCAGCCATTTAGCTAGGTTGTTGGGTCCCAGATGTCAGCTTCTCATCAGAAGAAACTAGTATATGATCGACTTTTTCTTTGCTCACGCCTCCCTGTTTTGAGCAACATCAGTTTAGTTAGGCTACTGGGTCCCAAATGTTAGCCACTCTGTAAACGTAACATTTGTATGATGGAATTTATTTTTCCAATCGCACCTCCCTGTTTTGGACTTGATAATGTTTGCTCAATTCATCAACTATTGGTGCTCACAAGTATAGGGAATTGTTGAAATCTTTGATGGGAAGTATTACCCAAATTTATAGTTTGACACAAGGAGGATACAAGAATACCAATAAGACTTGGCAATTGAGATCTCACTCTCAACCACACTTGTGTATCAATATTCTCAAGAAGCAAGTGGTGAGTGCAACAGTTCGAACAAAATAGTAAAGCAAATAGTAAACAGTAGCAACAGATTTCCAGTTTTCACCGGAACTAGTGAACCTGTAAATTTCAGCGACTAAAATCGTAGGCATGAGGTGATACCGGGGAGTTTCATAACTATGATTGGTCATATAATAAAAATACAAATAGCATGGTGTTCATCTCTAATTATATTGTGTGTAGGTGTGTGTTCCAAATATAGTTATGGATACTAACCAATATGTTGGGTCCACAGCATACAAAACAAAAAATTTCCTACGATGAGAACTATACGCCAAGATCTATCTACTAGATACAGAGCAACGGGTGGACATACATCCATGGAGAACTTACCCTCGAAGACAACGAGTTTTGTTAACGAGTAGGAACTTGTGGTTGATGTAGTCGTACACTTGCCGATCTCAAGATCGTGTGGAAGTCTGAGCGCCGCAAATCAGCAGCGCATCCGTCCCCGCACACACGTTCAAGCCACCGGACAACCTCCACCTCCCCGCTCCAGCGATGCAGTGGAAGCAGCAACTCCTTCTAGACGAAATGCCACCGGGAACATGTATCTCGCTAATCCGAGACCATGGGGGAATAATTCTAGAGGGGGAGAGAGATCCTTCACGAGGAGGTGTGAGGAAGAAGGGTGAGAGGGGTGGCCTTTTATAGGAGGAGGGGTGTACCCCTCCCCATTGCCGTCACCCCCTGGGGGGTGACCCCTCACCTCCCCCATTCATGTGGTGGTAACTCCTCCACATTAAAATGCCCCTTCACATTCTCTTTTAAAGTCTCCACTTTCAATGCATTAAAATTATCTAAGTTGAATGCTCTCTCATTTAATAAAACTCTTTTATTAAATTTATTCAGAATTTTGTTAATTACTTTAATTAACAAACATTCACATAAAACCCTTGCAACATTTCAATATCACATGCAGAACCACTTTCTGCAATTTCACCCGAAACAATTCCGGTTTCTATCGAAACAATTCCTGCGCTTTGCAATCCTTTCGTCTGAAACATATGTGCTCCAAAATGGTGTCCGGTAACTCTTAAGTGTGTCACCCTACGGTTCGTGAATAATGCAGACATGATTAAGACTCCTCTCAGATCAATAATTAGTAGCGAGACCTGGAGATCCATACTGACTCCTACACATTCAACGATGACTTCTGTGATCGTGAGAACCTTTAATGCTAGTAACTTAATCCCTTTGTTTCATGATATAATACATGTCCGAGATTCGATCATCGGTATCCAAATACCTAGTTTGATCTCGTTACCGACATACACTCTTTTCTCGTTCCTGTGATATAACATTCTAGTGATCACATCACTTGCTTGCAAGCTATCTTAATGTGATATCACCGAGAGGGCCCAGAGTAGATCTATCCGTCATTGGGATTGACAAATTCCACTCTTGATCCATGAGCCTCAACATAACACCTTCGTAGCACTGAACCCACCTTTATAGTCACCCTGTTACAGTGTGACGTTTGATGTTATCAAGATACTCTTTCGGTGTTAGCAATTAACATGATCTCATGGTATAAGGATAAAGATTACTTCGTATGATGTTATAGCAATATAAACATAATGACTTGATCATAATGCTATACTTCTAATGAATGTTCATCACATCATTTAACAAATGGTGTGACCTTGTTATTAAGAACATCCAATGTCCATGATTAGGAAACCTTGATCATCTTGTTAATCAACAAGCTAGTCTATAAGAGAGGCATAACTAGGAACCCTTTTTGTTTATTAAACACACATGTATTGACGTTTCCGATCAATACAATTATAGCATGCAAAATAAGCATCTATCATATACGAGGAATACATAATAACAACTTTATTATTGCCTCTCAGGGCATATATATTTCCTTCAGTCTCCCACTTGCACTAGAGACAATAATCTAGTTTACATAGTGATATTTACTATTAATTTCAAAGGCATGGTGAATGCCTTGTGTCACACTCCGTATAATTACAAAAACAGAATGCCACCACTAATAGATTTGGCAGAAAACTCTTGACATGCTACAGTCCCAACAAACTTACCTTATCCTAACAAATTTTATAACAACCTGATCTTAATATTACTAAAACCAAGCATTCACCTGTAGTCCCACGCACCCACAAGCTAACCTGAAACCCCTAACAACTCACGCTGCCCCTGCAACTCCCATCGCGCCGCCTATCCCATCCTCGGGAGACCCCTCCGATGTCCTTTCGCTCTACCAGCCGTTGTCAGTGTGTTCACGACCGAACTACACGACTCTCATGAGCGCAGCGTCACGCGGACAACTGATCACATAGTGGTTGTCTGCTCACTCCGACCCGCGACTGTTGCCGCACCTCTCTCCTCGCCAGCTTGGCCGCCCAATTTGGAATATGGAGGCCGCGGCAGTGGGCAGGGCACCGAGCAGAAGGGTCGACACCGATCAGCCGATGACGCCTTAATGATGGCCACACGTCAAATTCACCGTGCAGGTTGTGCCTACGCAACCTCACTCTCGTGTTTGCAGTCGATGCAGTTCGGGAGGACAAGCAGCTAGAGCCCCGGGAGGCTGAGAACCTGAGATGTTCAGGTATGCTAACCTTCTCAAGGCCAGGTGCACTAGCGCGAGGTACTAACTCAAGGAGATCTCCTGTAGTACTATTATTAGAATTAACATCAAACCAGGTTTAAGGGGAGATGTTCAGGGTTGTGGATTTTAATCATGCAAATAATAAAAATTATCGGCTGCTAGATGAAATATTTTGACGGTTCAATCTCATTGTATGTTCTGGTTTGTCATCTGGCACGCAGTCATTTTTTGCACTTACGATTTTGAGACGGAGGGAGTATATAAAAAGTCTAAGGTGGTTTTTGTTCGTCCGTCACAATGCGCCTTCATTCGTCCGTCCGTGCGTGTTCGTATGTCGACTCTTTGTTCGAACGATCAGGGAGGTCTCCATGTCGTATACGCTAGGGCCCTGCTAGCTGTTTGATTTATTAGACCATGTCCTACTTGAATAGAAACGCAACAGAGATGAACACCACGACGCACCACGATGCCCGCACACCATGACGGAGAGGGGACGATGGCGAGGAACACCGGCACGCAGAGCTTGGTCTGGGGCCGGCATTGGAGAAGGGGTCGCTGAGGCGTGCGGCGGGAGCTCGCGGGAGGACGAGAGGACGAGGGTGGCGACGCCTTGCAGGGACCATGGCGAGGCGATCTAAGCTTGATACCGGCATCGATCAGGTGCGACTATTGTCCCGATTCTTTGAGGTAGAGGAAGAGGAAAATGTCGCGGTTCCATTTTCGTGTTTACCTTGGCACGGAGGCGTCCGCTGCTCGCCACTGCCCTCTATCTCGAAGGCTCCTTCCTCGGAACTCCCCAAAGGCGCCAGCGACATCTGTGACCCCCCCGACTCGCCCCGCTTCCCTCCGTCCTCGCCTTGTACCGACGCAACCGCCCGCGCCTCGCCACTCGCCACGCCCACGCGCACACGCCTTAGCCGCGACAGCAACTATAGCATGAACTTCCTCTGTTTCCTCATGTTTCCGGTGTATACCGCCCATGTCCAGCGAATCCCAGCACACCCCGTCGAAGATGGATGTCTCAGCTCCCCTTAGGCGAAAACCTCACTCAAATCCACCACCAGAGTCACTCGAAAACATCAAGTCAGCCCGACCTACTGTCAATTCTACTCCCAAAATTCAGTTTCGCGTTCGCGGAAGGCCCCTCTGAACATCGCTATTTTCTCATCGATACGATTAATCTCTAGGGACGCTACAATAATGAGATCTGTAGGCCATCGTGTCCGCTGAAAGCAGCACCCCTTTTCATGCCCTATAGAGCTCGCCACCATCTACGGAAGTTCGGCTGACGCTCAGATCCTCGATGATTTCCTCTGTCAGTCCGTCAGTTTCGACCCCGGTGCAACACCTCTAATCCTCCCATTTTTCCCGTCGATGCTGTTCATGTCTGGAAAATCTCCTTCGGTATATTTTTCACTCCTATGTCCCCTCTATGCACCTATGCGAACCGCAAGCAAATTAGTGTAGCATAACACTCCCAATCTTCTCGCGAAAATCCGTTGAGCTAGCAATTTTTCGCACGATCTGATTACGTTTCATCTGCAGGCAATTCATGCCAATTTGCACAAAGCCTCCTGGCACTTTTCCACTCTCCACCCGGCTCCCTTCCTCTCTTCAGCCAGCTAGGCCGGCCCGTTCCTTCAGCCTCACCAATGAGCGGCAGGCACCCACGCCGCGGCCCATTCCCCTCCCAGCAGCCTAGTTGCCTCTAACCACTTTTTCTTTTTCGAAACATTTCCTTTAATAATTCAATTAATCCAAATCCACTTTCAAATTCATAGATGCAAATTTATTTAGAATTAGCATATATTTTTAAAATGAAGAGTAAATGATTTTCACAGATGAATTCAAATCGATTTTTAAAAATTACAAAAATGCCCCTAACTATTACAGCTAATGACATATTTGTCCACTTCTATTTAAATGCGATTATTATAACTTTTGACAAATAATATATGTTTTCTTATCCATCATGTCACATCTGAATGGAATAACCGTTCAGTCCACTGCTCCCTGCCGACCTTGCACACGCTGCTGCTCAATCCCCTCTGTTCGCCTCCATTATTTTACGCCGCCACCGCCGCCTCCCATCCACCTCCTACCGGCCTCCCCACAATCTCCACGGCGACGACCAACTCCATGTGCCAGTGTGCTCCTTCGGTGACGATGGCCCTCGTGTGGTGTAAGAGTTCCAGGGCATCGAGCATAGCCGGCTGTCACCGGCGTCGAGGCTCGCGATGCTGTAGAGGATGGAGATAGTGGAGGCCGTGTATCACATGGGCACCAAGTTGGGGTTGATGGCGTGGACGGTGAGGGTGGTCCTACTACCTCCACCCGCGGTAGCTCTTGTCCCCTCTCGCGTGGCAGAGTTTGTGGCTCTAGAGAAGGATGTCGTCGGCCACACGGCAAAGCACATCAGCAGTAGTCGTGTAGGTCTTGGAGTTGAAAACGACTATATGTTTAACAAGCCGTGGAAATGCACGGGCACTCTGCTAGTAAATCTAACACCCATGGAGTTGATCATATTTTTCCCTAGGGAGAACTTTAGTCAACGGATCTTCTACATTTAGGTCCATGTGTACTTTACAAATCTTTATATCTTCATCCTTGACATGCTCGTGGATGGAGTGAAACCGGCGCTTAATATGCTTGGAATTCTTGTGAGACCTTGGTTCCTTGGCGTTGGCTATGGCTCCATTGTTGTCACAATAGATCATCATTGGGTCCAATGCACTAGGAACCACACCTAGTTTTGTTATGAACTCCTTCATCCAAACCGCTTCCTGCGCCGCTTCTGAAGCAGCAACATATTCTGCCTCCGTCATTGATCCAGCTACCACAGGTTGTTTGGAACTCCTCCAACTAACTGCTGCTCCGTTCAAGAGAAATACGTATCTGGATTGAGACTTAGATTCATCCGGATCGGTGTTAAAGCTAGCATCGACATAACACTTAGCGACTAGCTCTTGTTCACCTCCATATACAAGAAACATATCCCTAGTTCTTCTCAAGTACTTAAGGATATCCTTGACCGCTATCCAGTGTTCCGAACCTGGATCGGATTGGTACCTACTAGTCAAACTAATATCATGTGCCACATCCGGTCTTGTACATAGCATGGCATACATTATAGAGCCTATGGCCGAGGCATAGGGGATCTTATCCATTATCTCTCTTTCTTCCGTCGTAGCCAGACTTTGAGTCTTACTCAATGTCTTGCCTTGCAACATCGGTAAGAACCCCTACTTACTTGTGTCCATATTAAACTTCTTTAATATCTTATCAAGGTATGTACTCTATGATAGCCCAATTAGGCACCTTGATCTATCTCTATATATTTTAATGACTAATATATTTGACGCTTCACCAAGGTCTTTCATCAAAAATTTGCTGTTTAGATAACTTTTAACACTGTTTAAAAGATCTATATCATTTCCAATCAATAATATGTCATCCTCATATAATATCAGAAATGCCACATTGCTCCCACTCACTTTCTGGTAAATAGAAGCCTCTCCATAAGTTTGGAAAAATCCAAACTCTTTGATCACCTCATCAAAGCGGAGATTCCAACTCCGGGATGCTTGCTTCAGTCCATGGATGGATCTCTAAAGTTTGCATACCTTATCGGCATCCTTAGGATCGACAAAACCCTTAGGTTGTATCATATACAACTCTTCTTCAATATTACCATTGAGGAATGCAGTTTTGACATCCATCTGCCATACTTCATAATCGAAATATGCAGCAATTGCTAACATAATCCTAACCAACTTTAGCATCGCTACAGGAGAGAATGTCTCATCGTACTCAACTCTTTGAATTTGTCAAAACCCCTTTGCGACAAGTCGAGCTTTATAGATGGTCACATTACCATCAGCATTAGTTTTTATTTTGAAAATCCATTTATTCTCAACGACCTTTCGGTCGTGAGGTAAGTCCACCAAGGTCCAAACTTGGTTTTCGTACATGGATTCCATCTCTGATTTCATGGCTTCTACCCATTTGTTGGAATCCGGGCTCATCATCGCTTCTTCATATGTCGCAGGGTCATCTATTTCATCAATCATGAAATTCATAACAGGATTTCCGTACAGTTCAGGAGCTGTACGTGTCCTGCTTGACCTGCGAGGTTCGGTAGTATCCTCTTTTGGAGTTTCATGATTATTATCATTAGCTCTCTCTTCATCAGGTGAAGTCAACTCCGAAACAACTTCTGGTGCTGCGCCACTCGCCAATTCATGAAGAGAAGGTTCAATAACCTCTTCGAGTTCTACCTTCCGACTACTCACACCTTTCGCGAGAAACCCCTTCTCAAGAAAGGATCCATTCTTGGCAACAAAAACCTTGCCCTCAGATCTGTGATAGAAAGTATACCCAATCGTTTCCTTAGTGTTGGGGATATACTTTCGGGGTATCCTCACAGTTCCTCACTGACCAGCGTGGCCCACTTCGGGTTAGAGCTTTGCTTCACGGGCGGCCCAGTCAGAGAGAGAAGACGGAGTCCAATCCGACTACGGGAAGGCCCAGAAGACTTACTGACTTAGGCCCATAATGTTACTTGTAGTTCAAGATGTACTCTGTAACCAACTCTTAGTCGTAGCCGGATTGATCTCTCCTGTAAACCCTAGGCCGGATATCTATATAAGCCGTCCTAGGGAGAGCCTTTAGGGCATAACCTCAATAGTCTACAATCTCACATCGCACAGGCAAAACCCTTGTAACCCATATTCCGGCTCTGCCGTATTACTGGATTGCTAGCAGGAGTTGGGTCCGTCCAAAGCCGGAGGATTCGAACCTGGGTAAACTTGTGTGCTCACCGTCCCGGAACACCGTACGTCTCACACCCCTCTCTCCTGCACGCCTCGAGGACCCCCTCATGGCGTACTTGTCCTCAATCTGACGACAATTGGCGTCCACCATGGGACAAGTGTGCTTCGGATCTGCGTTCCGAGCGGAATCTGCAAGAATCGGAATCGGCGAGACCGTCGCCGTCGGTCGCATCCTCTACACCAGCGACGTCCCTCTCATCGTTCTCGACGAGACTTGGATACCGGCTAGGGAGGCCCTGACTGCCTATACTATCATGTCTTTTGGCGAGATCGATGTTTACATTGGTTTCGCTGAACCTGCTCAACCCACCCCAGCGGTGATGATAGAGGTAGAAGAATCTTCTGGGTCCCCTTTGTCCGCGGAGGCGGCAGAGTTTCGAATCTCAGAAAACCCTAACCCCACCCAACCCGCACCAATTGCGGAGATAGTGGAGAAATCCGAGCCTGAAGAAGACCGCACGGTCCAAGTCGAATCCAGAGTGGATCTCCCTGGAGAAGCCGGATCCCAGATCGACCCACCCATGGAAGTCGAAATCCAGGAGGAGCACATCAACGACACTGATTCTGACTCTGACGATGTCGGGACAGACATGCCTTTCCTCAGGTACACACTAAGATGTATGATACTGCAAGGCGCTAGCACAGATGCAATCCTCGAAACCATTGAAAGTTTCGATATGGCTGATCGCGAAAGCCGCAGGTACCTCAGGAAGCACGCATCGCACTTTGTCGGATATGTTGGATCCGGATCCGGCTCTGCCGACGCTGGAGAAAACACCAACTTGGTGCTGGAGGCAATTGGAACAAACGCCGATGTTCCTGCATCCTCGGATGAATCCATGACGTCGGCAGATTTCCGAAAGTTCTCCGCGGAATATGAAGAGGAGTACAACTCCAAAGCTACAGAGGATGGACAATCCATGGATGAAGGATCCGGGGAACACTCTCCCAAAACGCAGGATGACATGGACGTTGGAGACAATCCCGAAGTCCAAATGTCCGAAAGTACCGATCAGAGCTTGACTCCGGGAAATAGACCCAAAGCCGCCTTTGCTACCGGCGCTGCCAAGAAGGCAAAGAAGAAGAACAAGAAAAACAAGACCCCGGAAAAAGACCCTTTGGCAGAGGAGGTGATTGCCGAGGAATACGAAGAAGACTCGGATGGAGCACTAATCCTAGACGAGCCGAAAAAAGAAGCATCGGTGGATGGACACGTGATCACTGAAGGTAAGCGTAAACTCATCGATGCCGCATTAACCACACCTATCCCTACAGCTGCAGAACTTACTGCAGATGAGCTGGATGAAAGGGCCCAGGCCCTAGAAGCGCGTCGTCAACAACTCCTTGATGAAGCCAAAAACATCGAGGTGGAGAAGAAGCGCATGTCGAACAAGGAGTACATGTCCCGTCTACATCAGAAGACACGGAAGCGCCACATAGATGACAACCAATTCCCACGTGTCCGTGCCGTCCTTTTTGGAGATGAAATGGGAAAGCCACGGAAGGATAGCAATGGAGATTGAGTTTACCCAACACCAGTGCAAAATACTGTGGCAGCTCGCGAAATTCTATCGGCTAATCCAGGACCAGAGGAGATACGTTTGGGTATCAAGCTACTCAATAAGGGACTGGAGCAGCAAAAGGTCGCCCTGTCTGGAAGCCAAAAGCTGGTCTCGGATCCCGATCAATGTCGCACAGATCCGGCATGGGCTGACGTAAGATCCCACTACGATCGGGCGCAACATCGTCACCCCGAACGCAGGGAAGACAATTATTCAAGAACCGGATCATCGGGGCAGCACCGCAGAACTACACATAACTGGAGCAACGTCGCTCTAGCAGCCAAGAAAGACGCGATCGCTGCACTGATTCCGATGAATCCTCCCCGAAAGGAGAAGATAATGAGAAACGTCGGGAGGAGGATCGTCAGAAAATGCCACCTCCTAGACATGAAAACCGTCCGGCTGAGCCTCACCATGGTGGGAACGACGGACAAAGGAACGACAGAAACCACGCTGGCACAAACCGGCATGGGGCTCGTCATAGTCAAGAACCTCCCCGGAACCGGAATAATGATGCTCCGGACGGAGGCCGGCGATCAGCCGGAAACAACCCAGCTGCACCACCCTCTCCACAACACAATTATCAAAACGGTCCCCAAGGAGGTCAAGGAGGATGACATGGCGGAGGAGGTGGTGGTAGAAGCCGAAGTCCGGCTCCAAGGCACCGCAGCCGCAGCCGATATTCGGGACGATCCCTATCCCCGAACGATGCAAGGCACATGATCAACTCCAACATAGAGGCTCAGCGCTACGAAAACAATGACGTATACGTGGGCCCAAAGTGCTTCGGACCACGCATCAGAGCTATAAAATTCCCGGAAGGATTTGCTATCTCAAGACATATCCAAGCCTACGACAGCATTGCTCGGCCAGACACCTGGTTACAGGATTTCTTCCAGGCTTGCTGCATCGCCAAAGGCGGAAACAACCTGGTCGCAACCCGATATCTCCCACTTATGTTGCGGAAGACGGCGCGATCATGGCTCAATGAACTTCCGGCGAACACCATCCACAACTGGTATGACTTACAAAGTGCGTTCTTTCAGAATTTCGAAGGCACATATTGGAGGCCCTGTACGGTTGGAGACCTACAGCGTTGCACCCAGAAAGTCGGAGAAACTTGCCGAGATTATCTCGGACGATGGATTGACACCAAGAACTCCTGCGAGGGAGTAAATGATCAAACTGCGATTGAAGCTTTCATTGCAGGTCTCCCAATTGGTTTACTACGCCATCGCTTGAAGTGTGACAAGGTTACTGATCTGGGAGAGATGATAGAAACTGCGAGCAAGTATGCAGATGCTGACGACAACGCAGAGGGATTACAATGTCCTGGCTGTGCCTCAGTCGGCAAAACAACCAAAGCAACAAGCTCAGAAGCGCAAAAATACCTCGGAAGAAAAACCCAACGCGGAGACACTAGTAGTCACTACTGTTTCTGGGTCTGGAGGACGAGGAGGACGTGGCGGAGGCCGCGGGCGTGGCCGTGGGACGTCAAGGGTCCAAGGTAGAGGAGAGCAACAACCAGGCAAAACCTACACTTGGGCCGACATCGCCAATAACCCATGTGTGCATCACTTGGACGCCAATGGGGGCTCGTCCCACACCAACGCTGAGTGTCGTTTTAACAACGACATCAGGAGAGATGATACCACGGGCTACAAAGCTAAGCGAAAGAAGGGAAAGAAAAATCCAAAAAGGACAAAGAGACCAAGGAAGATTCCGACATGGAGGAAGCCGATGCTTCAAATCCCAAGTCGGAAGGGAAGAAAACTTTCCCACCAAGAAGGACACTTACGTCACCTTCCTCGGATCTCAACCAGCAAAGGTCAAGAAAGCAGTTCTCCACGAGCTCAACGCAACAGTTCCGGCTGTCCCTCAGTATCTGGACTGATCGGAAGTGGCAATAACGTTTGACCGCACTGATCACCCGCCTAAGCTACACAAGCGAGGCAAATACGCCTTAATCGTCGATCCACTTATTGACGGCTATGGTTTCTCCAAGACCCTCATGGACGGTGGTAGCAGCATCAATATTCTCTATGTCAAAATGCTATGCTGGATGAAGATCTCGGAAACACAGCTGAACCATAGCTCTGTGATCTTTCACGAAGTTGTCCTAGGAAGACAAGCTAATTCCCTGGGAGAAATCACTTTGGATGTTACTTTCAGAACACCAAAGAATATCAGATGGAGGCACTTTCCTTCGAAGTGGCCCCGTTCAAGAGCGCATACCACGCTTTATTTGGATGTCCGGCTTACTGGGCTTTTATGGCTCGTCCGTGTTACATTTACAATATGATGAAAATTCCAGGTCCCAACGGCGTGATCACCATCAGGGGAGACCCGAAGAAGGTGCGAGAGTGCGAGGATGGAAATGCCGCCTTTGCCGAAGCCGTGCTGCACACCCAGGAGTACCAGGAGATCAAGAAGAGCATAGATCCATCCGAGATGCCCACGACGAAGAAGGAGGTGACAAAGCCAAATCCAGAGTTCAAGGCATCAGAAGAGACAAAGCAGACGCCATTGAAGGATGATGACCCCTCCAAGGTAACTTAGATAGGCGTAGGCCTAAGTAGCGCATAGGAAAGCGCGCTCGTCAAGTTCCTCCAAGCTAATCAAGATATCTTCGCATGGCAGCCATCTGACATGACCGGAGTACCTAGGGAACTTGCCGAGCACTCTCTAAATGTAAACCCGAACGCTAAACCCGTCAAACAGTCCTTACGACGGTTTGGTGATGAAAAGCGTAAGGCAATAGCTAAGGAAGTAGCGCGGCTCGAGTTAGCCAGATTCATAGAAGAGGTCATCCATACTGATTGGTCGGCCAACCCTGTAATGGTCCCTATAAAGGACACCACTGATTTAAGGATGTGTGTTGATTATACTGCCTTGGACAAGGCTTGTCCAAAAGATCCGTTCGCTCTGCCTAGAATTGATCAAGTTATCGATTCTACGGCAGGCTCGAAACTCCTCTGTTTTCTCAACGCATATTCCGGTTATCACCAAATCCGGATGAAGGAATCTGATAAAATCAAAACTTCATTCATAACCCCCTTTGAAACCTTCTGTTATGTTACGATGCCCTTTGGGCTGAAGAACGCAGGAGCTACGTACTAGCGCACGATGCAGCGTTGCCTCCATGATCAACTCGGACGCAATGTACATGCATACGTGGATGATATCGTGGTCATGTCCAAAAACAAGGAAACATTGATTTCCGACTTGGAGGAGACGTTTGCAAATTTACGAAAATACAACATCATGCTTAACCCGAAGAAATGTTTCTTTGGAATACCAGCCGGAAAATTGTTAGGTTTTATCGTATCTCAAAGAGGTATAGAGGTGAACTGCGACAAGATCAAGGCTATTCTCAATATTTCCAGGCCAACTCGCCTGAAGGATGTACAAAGATTAACTGGTTGCATTGCTGCGGTTAGTCGATTTGTAAGCTGGCTTGGTGAAAGAGCCGCACCATTATACAAACTCCTAAAGAAGACCAAGGATTTTTTCTGGACTGACGAAGCTGAAGCTGCACTACAAGACCTGAAGAAACTACTCTCATCTACTCCTATCCTTGCAGCGCCGGAACCTCAGGAACCGATGTTGCTTTACATTGCTATGACAAATAAGGTTGTCAGTATAGTTATGGTGGTGGAGAGACCAGAAGAAAATCAGGAGCGCCTTGTCCAGCGTCCGACATACTTTGTCAGCGAGGTCTTGACAGAATCAAAACAACGTTATCCGCACTATCAAAAGTTGGCTTATGGTGTTTTTCTAGCATCTCGTAAGTTACGACATATTTTCAGGAGCATCCAATTACCGTGGTAAGCAAAGCTCCCATGAGAGATATAATCAACAATAGCGATGCCACAGGACGCGTCGCCAAATGGGGTATAGAGCTTGCAGCTTTTGATATTGAGTACAGACCCCGGACAGCAATCAAATCCCAGATCCTTGCTGACTTTGTCATTGATTGGATAGAGACCAAGGAGAACATGGTCCTCCCTGAGTCGGAATATTGGACCCTCTTTTTCGACGGGTCTAAGGCTCGAGGGGGCTCGGGGGCTGGCATGGTGCTCAAATCACCCCAAGGAGATAAACTTTTATACGTGTTGCAGATCCACTTCACAACGACAAACAACATTGCCGAGTATGAAGCACTGCTGCATGGAATCCCGATTGCTAAGGATATTGGCATCCGACGTTTGATGTGTTACGGAGATTCGGATCTTGTTGCTCAGCAAGTCTCGGATATTTGTAATGCAAATAAGCACATGGTAGCATATAAAGCTGTCGTGGATGATCTATCTAAATCGTTTGAAGGGTTTGAAGTTCAACACATCCCTCGAGCAGAAAACGAGGAAGCAGATGCACTGTCTCGAATAGGCTCTGCGCGGAAAGAGGTTCCGGATGGCGCATTTTTAGAACACCACAAAGTTCCCTCGATAAAGGGGGTAGATGAGGAATATCTGGCCAAATCCGACTCGCCTTTAATAGCAGTTCTGGCTGTAATTCCCAGCTGGACTCAACCCTACCTCGATTACTTGGTAGATAGCAAATTACCCGAAGACGAGGTGCTGAGCCGGCAGATTATCCGACGAGCAAAAGCCTATACTATTGTTAGAGGTGAGCTCCATAAACGGAGTGTTTCTGGGGTTTTTCAGTGCTAGTATCTCCGGAAGAAGGAGTGGAAATCTTAAGAGAAATCCACGAAGGCGAGTGTGGTCACCACGCTGCAGCCAAATCTTTAGTGGCAAAAGCTTTTCGACATGGATTTTTTTGCCTTACAGCTTAGGCAGATGCCGAACGATTAGTCAAGACATGCAAAGGCTGCCAAAAGTACGCCAAGCAAGCTCATGTTCCGGCTGATCAGCTGCGAACAATACCTATAACATGGCCTTTTGCGGTCTGGGGGCTTGATATGGTAGGACCTTTTAAACGAGCTCCAAGTGGATTTACTCACCTCTTAGTGATGGTGGATAAATTCACGAAATGGATCGAGGCTAAACCTGTTACTAGTTGTGATGGAGCAACAGCCAAAAGATTTGTCGAGGATGTTATAATCCGGTATGGTTATCCACATAGCATTATCACGGACAACGGGATAATTTTTCCATGGGAGAGTTGGCTGAATTCTGTGATGAGCAAAATATCCGGCTTGACATTGCGTCAGTTGCACATCCACAGGCTAACGGACAAGTCGAAAGAGCAAATGGTTTAATTCTACAGGGCTTGAAACCAAGACTCGAAGCACCACTAAAACGTGCTGCGGGGGCTTGGGCAGAGGAACTACCCTCCGTAATTTGGAGTTTACGAACAACTCCGAACAGGTCAACAGGATATACACCTTTCTTCTTGGTCTATGGCGTAGAAGCAGTTCTTCCTAGTGATTTAATTCATACTTCTCCTAGGGTGGCCGCGTATATCGAGGAGGATGCCGAGATTTCTCGACAAAATGATCTCGACTTAGTCGAAGAAGTTCGCGTCGTTGCTGAAATGAGATCTATAGCCTATCAGCAGAAGTTACGCAAGTATCATAGCCAGAGAGTCCGAACTAGATCTTTCAATAAAGGTGATTTGGTTCTTCGGCTTGTGCAACAAAGAAAGCACAAACTTTCCCCAGTATGGGAAGGGCCCTTTTTAGTTAGTCGAGTATTGCACAATGGGTCGTACTACTTAACTGACATGAGGCCAGTCAAAGAAAGACCTGCTACTAAGAAGAGAAAGAGAGCTGGAGGCAGTATAAATTCAGATGAGTTAGACAGACTATGGAATATTGGTCAGCTACGTCCCTTTTATTCTTAGTTTATCCTTCTTTGTAATCATACATATGTACATGTTCTGTGAGAAATAAAAGTTTTGGTTACCTCAAAGTTTTCCTGAGAAGTTTTTACCATCTTATTTCCTAATGATCATGTCATAGTCGAAAATCCCAGAATGCTTGAAAGTACTTTATGCTCATGTTTGTTCTGGTTTAGATTTCCGATTCTAAAACTGCTACCTTCGGGTATAACTCTAAAAAAATTCTAGTCTTTACTTGGGTTATTTGTCTGATTGCTGGATGCGGGTATCTTCCGAGTAGTGAATTGTTGGTACTGGAAGCCGGCTTTGTTTCCGAGTTTAAACTGGTTTAGCAATTGAGCTCCGTTGCTCGGCAAAGTTTCTGGCTGAAGGTTTAGCTGGCTCACGAAAGGGACGAGGCGGAAAGCCAGATAAACGATAAGTAGAGACGGAAAATTCTAAAGTGCTTATGAAAACATTTCAGGCACGCAAAAAGTCTAAGACAAAAAGTGCTGAATAGATAAAAAACTTAGCACTAGCAAAAGTCATAGTACTTAATATTTACAAAACGCATCATGTCTTTCCAAAATAATACATAGTTTTCTGATCTATGATGCAGGAGGAGATGAAGGAACTGTCGGATCGCTGGTTACTCCACCTTGATATCGTGCCGAGATGTCCGGATCCGAGGTGGTCCGTTCATTGTCGGAAATTTCTTCGGTTTCTTCTGGAGGAGGTGGCGGAGTACCCACGCGTGTGAAGAAGGGGACCTCGTACCTGGTCAGGTCAGCTACGTGGCACCCATATCTGGCGCAGGAGTGCATGATGGCTTGAAGGTCTTTCTCCTGGCCGTCTTCGTCTACTTTGCAGTACCCTCTGGTCACTTGCCATATCTCCATGTTTCCATGATGGCTCATGACCATGGTAAGAGCGTTCTGCGCAGCAGTCCGCGCGTAGGACATGTTCTAGTCCCGAACGAGCTGCGGCATCTCCTTGGCCTTCTCTCGCACCTGGAAGTCCGACATGCTTGGCATGTCCGGAATCCTGAGAGACTCGCCAGTGTCCTCAAGGGACTGGCGGTAGTCATGAAGAAGATCACCGACTTGGGTAAGCCGGTGAGTACGGGCTCGGATGAGGAGGAGTCCGTCAAGTTCAGAGGACCTATACACAAAATAAAGATAAGAAGAAACCGACATTGATGAAAGTCGAAGAAATGATAAGTCTGATAGATGGAACATACCAAGAATGACGTCGTCAATCTTGGCTTTCTCCTCCCGGAGACTCTGGAGTTCAGCTCGGAGCACTTGGGAGATATCCTTCTCTCTGCCAACCTCATTCTTGAGGTCTGAGATAACTTTATCTTGAGCAGCAATCTTGCGATCGCGCTCTTCAGTGGCTATGGAGGAGGATTCAAGGACTTGAGCTATGCTCCTTTCATGATCCGCCTTGAGCTTATCCAGCTCTTGGCGAAGTCCCTTGTTCTCCACCACTAGGGTCTTGAGGTTCTCGGCCTCTTCAATCATAGCGATGGATTGTTTCACCAACGCTGTAAGTCAAAAAGAACAACAGTTCAGAAAAATTCGACATTAAAAAAGCAAAAGACAAGGTTTGAATCTCGTAATGTTTACCTTCAGCTTCATCCTTGGCTACCTTGAGCTCAGCATTTTTAAGCCGGAGAGCTTTGATCTCTCTCCGCTTATCATAGACATTGGTTAATAATTCCTGGTTATAGGAACATACTTTCTGTAAGTCAGAATACCCAAAGTCAGAAAGCTACTTAAGACCCGGGCTAATATTTTTTGCTAAATATCAGCATGAGCCTTGGGGACTACACTAGTTCGTTCTTTGGCATCCTAATGAAAGCATAAACTCGGATTTCTATATCCTACTTCATGCTTGGGGGCTAGAGGATATGATATAACATAAAGTAAAAACAAGAGTTGGAATTCCGACTTACATATTGCTCGCGGGTGAGTTTGTTTAACCTTCGTTCACCTCAACTGCCACCTTCTCGGCGAGAGTAAGAGGAATTACTGGGGCTGTTGGAAGCTCGCTAGTCCGGATCCTCTCGTCGCGAAGGCAGACTTGAGCGAGAAGATCAGAGAACTTGACGTCCTCTGCTTCTTGCGCTTCCTCTTCGGGGGATAGATCGCTTTTGTCCAGGACTTGCCTGGCCAGCCGCTAGATCTCCTCTGCAGATTTCCGGGATAGGCCAAACTTGGCAAGTCCGGGGTTGCTGAGGAGGTTGTCAGTGAAGACTTCAGCCGAGGGATCATTACCCGAAGAAGGTTCACCCTTATCTTGAGCTGACGCACCCACGGTGACGTCAGTGTGCGATCCAAGGAGCACAGGCGCCATTGGAGGAGCCGGATCGTCTGCAACAACCGGAGAAGGAGTAATCGTCGGTGTTGCAGAAGGTTGAGGGGCAGGAGTCGGAGGAGCCGTGGCAGGGGAAGCTATGGTAAGCTTCGTCTGTCGTAGGGGGTTCGCAGGAATCCCTTTCCCCTTACCCTTGATGAGAGGCTTTGCTCTGAGAATGTAGTAAAGTCGAAAACATTACATCTCAGAAAGAAATTCGAGAAAGGTACAAAGGCGGAAATTGTGAATGAAAGTTACCTCTTCACAACGAGCACTTCCTTTGTGCCAACAGCCACTGTCGGAGCTTTACGCTTCTTGAGCACAAGATCCGGCAATGGGACCACTTCAGTCTCCTGAGAAAACTCAGGAGGATATCCTTCGAGTGGAGCAAGCTCCCACTCGGGGAGATCAGCAAGCTGAAAACAAGAAAACATATCAGCATTGCAGTATATAACTTAAAGATTAAAACACGTAAAAGATGTACTGATGGAAGCTTATCGCTACCACGGGGTTGTCCGCCGTATGCATGTCCAGAGAAACCTCCGGAATTTTCCTCTCGATCCGCTCCTTGATCAGCCACTTGATTTGGCTTATGTAACCTTGGGCGGTGTAGGCTTTGGGGCTGATGTGGAGAGAATCTTTTTTGGAAGACGTGATGGAATGCATCAGTCTGTCCCCGTGGTACTGAAGTGGCTGGATCCGACGTGAGACCCAGCATTGGACCAAGTCAGATCCCTTCAGACCCTTGTGCTTGATAAGATATTCGATCCGCCTCTTAGCGAGGATCAGATCATCGGTGAGAGCCGGAGCAGCCTCGTCCCAGGAAGGCTGGGCTGTGGCGGCTCCGTCGACAAAAGCCGGCAAAGCAGTAGCTTTGCTGGGAGCCGAAATATCCCTATGGTAGAAAAAAGTGGTTGGCCATTGTTTGACCGAGTCACTGGCAGAAATTTTGGGATATGCCCGGTCTCGTCTAACAGAAAAACTAATGGTACTGGTGATATAAGGAACACCGGCAGTAATGGAATTTCTCCGGACATGGAAATAGTACCGGAATAGAAGCAAACTCGGCCTAATGCCGAGAAAGCCCTCGCAAAGCGCAGCATACGCGCTCATTTCGAGAAGAGAATTGGGAGGAAGATTATGGAGTTGAACTCCATAGTGGTCAATCACCTCGGAGAAGAACTCCGAGGGAGGAAAGGACAAACCTCGGTCTAGATGGGTGTCGAAGTGGACGCGCTCGCCCTCACGCGGATTGGGGATGGTTTCGCCGAAGCCGGTCCGCTAGTCGCCGGCGGCGAGAAGCCCCTCCTTCTCCACGTTTTTGAGGACGTCCTCGTCGAGGGCGCAGGGGATCCAGATTCCCCGGAAGCTCTCCTTCTCCGCAGCTGCTTCCACCGACGCCGCCGCCGCCAAGGAGGAAGAAGAGGATGAAGTCATTTTTTCTCCGGTGGAAAAGGTGACCTTAAAGTGGCGGCGCTAGGAGCTCTGTGGGAGGAGGACGAGGAGGCTCTGGGCGCGCAGGAGGATTGGGAAGGAAGGAACAGCAAAGGACTGGTGGGGATGAGAAGAAGAAATCTAAACCCCTTATATCCACCTACCTGCGCCAAGATTTGTGCAAACGCTACAGTATAACTGCCATGCGTCATGGAAAGAACTGGGAAGCGCCCGCGCGATGATTGTGCCGCCTCGATCTCCACGCGCGCATTGAAACGGCGCCTCGGTTCCGCGAACTGCGGACCCACCAACGGTCGTGCTGACGGAACGTCTGTCAGATGACGTGACTTGACCATGCTTGTCTCAGGTGGCGTTAGAGACCAAGTTCCGGCTTAGTTTAAAAGCGAGCTGGAAAATCCGAGTAACCAATTGCAAGGTCCGACTTACTTGTAAGACCCGGATCATATTTTTTGTTGTGAAGTTTCAGGAACCCTTCAAGATTCTGCAAGCCAAAGATCAGGCTAGACGATGATAAAATCCGACTTTGGATCTTGGAGGCCTCCGGGGGCTACTGTTGGGAATATACTTTCCGGGTATCCTCACAGTTCCTCACTGACCAGGGTGGCCCACTTCGGGTTAGAGCTTTGATTCACGGGCGGCCCAGTCAGAGAGAGAAGACGGAGTCCAATCCGACTACAGGAAGGCCCAAAAGACTTACTGAATTAGGCCCATAATGTTACTTGTAGTTCAAGATGTACTCTGTAACCAGCTCTTAGTCGTAGCCGGATTGATCTCTCCTGTAAACCCTAGGCCGGATATCTATATAAGCCGTCCTAGGGAGAGCCTTTAGGGCATAACCTCAATAGTCTACAATCTCACATCGCACAGGCAAAACCCTTGTAACCCATATTCCGGCTCTGCCGTATTACTGGATTGCTAGCAGGAGTAGGGTCCGTCCAAAGCCGGCAGATTCGAACCTGGGTAAACTTGTGTGCTCACCGTCCCGGAACACCGTACGTCTCACACCCCTATCTCCCGCACGCCTCGAGGACCCCCTCATGGCGTACTTGTCCTCAATCCGACGACACTTAGGGTATCCTATGAAGACGCATTTTTCCGCTTTGGGTTCGAGTTTATCTGGCTGGAGTTTCTTCACATAAGCATCGGACCCCCAAACTTTAAGAAATGACCGCTTAGGTTTGTTTCCAAACCATAATTCATACGGTGTCGTTTCAACGGATTTAGATGGTGTCCTATTAGAAGTGCATGTAGCGGTTTCCAGTGCATAACCCCAAAATGACAGTGGCAAGTCAGCCAGAGACATCATAGATCGAACCATATACAATAACGTACGATTACGATGTTTCGACACACCATTACGTTGTGGTGTTCCAGTAGGCGTGAGTTGTGAAACTATTCCACAGTCTTTCATATGTGTGCTAAACTCATAACTAAGATATTCTCCTCCACGGTCGGACCACAAAAATTTGATCTTTCTGTTACGATGATTTTCCACTTCATTCTGAAATTCCTTGAACTTTTCAAAAGTTTCAGATTTATGTTTCATCAAATAGATATACCCGTATCTACTCAAATCATCAGTGAAAGTAACAAAATAACGATATCCACCTCGTGCCAACACACTCATTGGTCCACACACATCAGCATGTATGATTTCCAATAAATCTGTCGCCCGTTCCATTGAACCGGAAAACGGTGTTCTAGTCATCTTGCCCATAAGGCACGGCTCACATGTATCAAATGATTCAAAATCAAGTGATTCCAAAATTCCATCAGAATGGAGTTTCTTCATGCGTTTAACGCCAATATGAGCTAGACGGCAGTGCCACATATATGAAGATATATCATCATCAAGTTTAATATTTTTAGCATCAACATTATGAATATGCATAATACTACTATCGAGATCCAACAGAAATAAACCATTCAACACAGGTGCATGACCATAAAAGATATCATTCATATAAATCGAACAACCACTGTTTTCAGATTTAAACGAATAACCACTTTGCATCAAACGCGATCCGGATACAATGTTCATACTCAGTGCAGGCACCAAATAACAATTATTTAGATTTATAACTAATCCCGATGGCATATGGAGAGGCAGCGTTCCGACGGCGATCACATCAACTCTTGATCCATTGCCGACCCGCATCGTGACCTCATCCCTTGCTAGTTGTCGCTTGTTCCACAACCCCTGAATCGAGTTACATATATTAGCAACCAATCTCGTATCAAATACTCAGGTGCTACTGCGAGTACTAGTCAAGTACACATCAATAACATGTATATCACATATACCTTTGTTTGCCTTGCCGGCCTTCTTGTCCGCAAAATACTTGGGGCAGTTGGGCTTCCAATGGCCAGTCCCCATGTAATAGTAGCACTCGGTATCAGATTTCGGGCCATCTCGGGATTTCTTTTCAGGTGCGGCAACAGATTTTCCACTCTTCTTTCCCTTCTGCTTTCCTTTCTTGTCCTTCTTGAAACCGGTGGTCTTATTGATCATCAACACTTGATGTTCTTTCCTAATCTCCACTTCTGCAGTCTTAAGCATTGACAGAAGCTCGGGAAGAGACTTCTTCATGGCTTGCATGTTATAGTTCATCACGAAGCTCTTATAGCTAGGTGGCAGAGATTGGAGAACACGATGTATGCCTATGTCAATGGGAATCGTTATTCCCAAGGACACAAGCTTATCGGCGTACCTAGACATTTTGAGTACATGATCACTAACGGCGCTGTTCTCCTCCATGATGCAGCTAAAGAACTTTTCAGAAGCATTATAACTCTCTACGGAAACATGGGTATCGAAAATCATTTTCAATTCTCCCATGGTATCAAAGGCATTGCCATTTTCGAAACGCTTTCGAAGTTCTGGCTCTAGCCCATACAATATGCCGCAATGAACTAAGTTGTGGTCCTCCTGACGAGTTATATAGACATTTTTTTCCTTGTCAGGGGCATCAGGAGCTGGTGGGGGGCCTAGCGGCGCCTCTAGCACATATTGCTTTTGTGCAGCAGTGAGGAGAATCCTCAAATTCATAGCCCAGTTGGTGAAGTTGCTACCATTCGTAGCAAGTTTCTCTTTCTCCATGAACACATTGAAATTAAAAGTAGGTGGTGCCATCTACAACAGAATTTGTAAAGTTTATTTAGACTATGTTTATGATAGATTGAGTTCAACTAATCCAAATTACTAATGAACTCCCACTCAAAAACGACATCCCTCGTGTCTTTTTGGTGATTACATGAACCAAATCCACTACACCAAGTCCGATCATCACGTGAGTCCGTGTAGCTTCAAAGGCGAGCATCTATATGGGCATCATATCAACTATATGACTCATGCTTAACCTTTCGGTCCGTGTTCCGAGGCCATGTCTGTACATGCTAGGCTCGCCAAGTAAGAACCTTAGTACTCATGTGTGTAAAAATGTCTTACACCCGTTGTATGAAAGCATAGAGTCGAGTACACCCGATCATCACGTGATGTCTCGAAACACGATCCATAGAACGGTGCATACTTAAGGAAGAACACATTTTATCTAGATATCTAAATGAGGGATCATCTTACAATGCTACCAAATGCGCCAAACTAGCAGTATAAGATGCTAACATCTAATGTGTAAAGTGAGATGATATGGTCCATGCATTTGATCTCTATCATTTGCATCATGGTATGATCTCTATCATTCCTTTGTGTGTAAGGCCAAGGTCTATGGAACTAACACATTGAGTGTGTTGTAAGAGTATCTATCATACATCTACTTACAACAATACCATATCAAGACACTAGCCCATCAACGACCTAAACTAGACGCCTCTAATTTATCAATTGCAAGTTTTACGTGGCTTAGGGCTTTCAGAGATAGAACCGGTCTTACCTACGAACATGAACCACAACGAGGATAACCAAGTTATTAGCAACTCGTTGTAAATTAGATATTGACTATAGTAGGAGAGATAGACAACCGCCAGCCACTTATGCAAAACTAGTTGCATGTTAGTCATGGAACCGGTCTCATGTACGATGACATGTAAGGTTGGTCCGGGCCGCTTCATCCCACTATGCCACCAATATCCAAAATACATAGAAGATGCAATAACATGATCATCATCGCCCACATATAAACATATGTGTACTACCCGTGCAAAGCACCTACGCATAGATCAGGCTCTGATACCACTATTGGGTCCGCAACATAGAAAACAAAAAAATTCCTACGATGAGAACTATACGCCAAGATCTATCTACTAGATACAGAGCAACAGGTGGACATACATCTATGGAGAACTTACCCTCGAAGACAACGAGTTTTGTTAACGAGTAGGAACTCGTGGTTGATGTAGTCGTACACTTGCCGATCTCAAGATCGTGTGGAAGTCCGAGCGTCGCAAATCAACAGTGCATTTATCCTCGCACACACGTTCAAGCCACCGGAGAAACTCCACCTCCTTGCTCCAGCAATGCAGCGGAAGCAGCAACTCCTTCCAGACAAAATGCCACTGGGAACATGTATCTCGCTAATCCGAGACCATGGGGGAATAATTCTAGAGGAGGAGAGATATCCTTCACGAGGAGGTGTGAGGAAGAAGGGTGAGAGGGGTGTCCTTTTATAGGAAGAGGGGGGGGGGGTACCCCTCCCCATGGCTGGCGCCCCATGGGGGGGTGACCCCTCACCTCCCCCATTCATGTGGTGGTAACTCCTCCACATTAAAATGCCCCTTCACATTCTCTTTTAAAGTCTACACTTTAAATGCATTAAAATTCTCTAAGTTTAATGCTCTCTCATTTAATAAAACTCTTTTATTAAATTTATTCAGAATTTTGTTAATTACTTTAGTTAACAAACATTCACATAAAACCCCTTGCAACATTTCAATATCACATGCAGAACCACTTTCTGCAATTTCACCCAAAACAATTCCGGTTTCTATCGAAACAATTCCTGCGCTTTGCAATCCTTTCGTCTGAAACATATGTGCTCCAAAATGGTGTCCGGTAAATCTTAAGTGTGTCACCCTATGGTTCGCGAATAATGCAGACATGATTGAGACTCCTTTTAGATCAATAATCAAAAGTGGGACCTGGAGATCCATACTGACTCCTACACATTCAACGATGACTTCTGTGATCGTGAGAACCTTTAACGCTAGTAACTTAATCCCTTTGTCTCATGATATAATACATGTCCGAGATTCGATCATCGGTATCCAAATACCTAGTTTGATCTCGTTAGCGACATGCACTCTTTTCTCGTTCCTATGATATAACATTCTAGTGATCACATCACTTGCTTGCAAGCTATCTTAATGTGATATCACCAAGAGGGCCTAGAGTATATCTATCCGTCATTGGGATTGACAAATTACACTCTTGATCCATGATACTCAACATAACACCTTCATAGCACTAAACCCACCTTTATAGTCACCCTATTATGGTGTGACGTTTGATGTTATCAAGATACTCTTCTGGTGTTAGCAATTAACATGATCTCATGGTCTAAGGATAAAGATTACTTCGTATGATGTTATAGCAATATAAACATAATTACTTGATCGTAATGCTATACTTCGGATGAATGTTCATCACATCATTTCACAAATGATGTGACCCTGTTATTAACAACATCCAATGTCCATGATCAGGAAACCTTGATCATCTTGTTAATCAACAAGCTAGTTTATAAGAGAGGCATAACTAGGAACCCTTTTTGTTTATTAAACACACATGTACTGACGTTTCTGATCAATACAATTATATCATGCAAAATAAACATCTATCATATACGAGGAATACATAATAACAACTTTATTATTGACTCTCAGGGCATATTTCCTTCACAATATAGTTTGCATAACAATTATTGTCCTACCTGCCCATTTCACCGAGTCCAACTTGGAACTACCGGTAATTAAGGTCTATCCTTTCGAATATCCTGGAACAATGCATTAACACTCCATGAATACACAATATCCTCAAACTATCACATATTCCCCTTGTTTTCCCTAACTGTCATTTTATGATTCAGAGGTTCAACATAATAATAGGTAATACATTTTGTAGATAAATACCAATCTCAAAAATATGATGGGGCAATAAAACTCCATTACTGAAATTATGTCACTTGGGCCCTAGTATCAAGCATTAAACATATCAATAGTGCAATAACACTCACAGAAGAACATCCTCAAGATAAATGATGACCCACAAGTATAGGTTGTGTATCGTAGTATTTTCGGGGGAAGTGAAACCCAATTTATTGATTCGACACAAGGGGAGCCAAAGAATATTTATATGCCTTAACAACTGAGTTGTCAATTCAGCTGCACCTGGAAACAATCTTGCTCACAGCAGTTTATAAGTAGCAACAGTTTTGTAGTAGGAATAGTAAAGTAACGGCGATAGTAAAGTAAAGACAGCAGTAACAATAGCAGTAAACAGGAGGATTCGAGTGCGGTAGGCATAGGGATGGATGGACGGGCGTTGCATGGACAAGACAATTCACATAGCAATCAGAACATAGTGCAATTGCAGATAAATAAGATAAAGCATCCAAGTACTAGATAATCCTAGGCATGTGTTCCATATATAGTCATACGTGCTCGCAATGAGAACTTGCACAACATCTTTTGTCATGCCAGCCCGTTTGCAGTGGGGCCTCAAGGGAACTACTAGCAATTAAGGTGCTCCTTTTAATAGAGCACCGGAGCAAAGCATTAACACTCTGTGAACACATGTGATCCTCACATCAAAGCCATTCCCTCTGGTTATCCTGATTTCTGTCACTTCGGGGCCATTAGTTCCGGACAACAACGTGTGTATACAACTTGCAGGTAAGACCATAAAAGATACTAGGCACTATGCCCTAACAATCCGATGCCATTACATGAACGATCTCATACAATCACTACCATCCCCATAGCCTACAGCGGGGGATTACTCACTCATAGATGGGGGAAACATGGATGGTTGATGGAGAAGCGATGGTGGCAATGATGGCGATGATCTCCTCCAATTCCCCGTCCCGGCAGGGTGCCAGAACAGAGTTTCTGGTGCTGTTTCGTGGAATCTAGTGGTGGCGGCGGAGCGGAACTCCTTCTGGAAAAACGTCGAACCCCCCTGAGTTTTTAGGTTAGAAGGCATCTTATAGGCGAAGAGGAAGACCGAGGGGGTGTCTGGGCGGCCAGACCACCCTTGGCGCGGCCAGCCCCAGCCCGCGCGGCCAGGTGGTGTGGCGGGGCCCCAGCCCCTCTCCGTCTCCTATTCTGGCTCCTGGTGTCCCTCGGTGAAAAACTGACTTTGGCTTTTGTCCCGTCCAATTCCGAGAATATTCATTTTCTGACTTTCCTGGAAC
The DNA here is from genome assembly GCA_910589775.1 of Avena eriantha. Classification (NCBI taxonomy): domain Eukaryota; kingdom Viridiplantae; phylum Streptophyta; class Magnoliopsida; order Poales; family Poaceae; genus Avena; species Avena eriantha. The sequence continues at coordinate 236,978,228 of OU342743.1, forward strand.
AAAAAACAGCAGAAAACAGGCAGCTGGCACTTTGGCTTTTGTTAATAGGTTAGTCCAAGAAATCATATGAAAAGTACTCCAAAGTGTGGACAAAACATAAGAAAGTAGGTAAAACCAAGCATGGAACATCAAAAATTATGGATACGTTTGCAACATATCAGCATCCCCAAGCTTAACTCCTGCTCGTCCTCGAGTAGGTAAGTGATGAAAAGAAAGAATAATTTTTTAGGTGACATGCACCATCATAAACTTGATCAAAGTATTTCTAAAACATTCATAGCTGGAATCATAGTACTTCAACATGACATGAAAGATAAAGTTCTAACAATAAGGCAAAGCAACTATGTTGCAACATGAAAAGGCACAACCAAAAGATTCATGAATAACAATGCTTTGCAAGACGTTTGTTTGTTTCACATAAAGAAAACATTGCATAGTGGCATTCAACTTGTCCCTCATAGAGTAGCAAACATAAATACATAGGACACCTTCAAAGTTCAGAAGAGTGACTAGATACAAATAGTTTAAAACAAGCAATATCAAAGTTATGCATCAATCAACAAGTCTTGGGACACTGCACATAGAACTAAGAATGACCACTATGCTCTCAAAGTAGGTGCATAAAGATAGAAGGAGGAGACTCAATATATATAGTGGAAGAAAGGCCTTCATAGAAGGAAGTAGGGATTCAAGTCTCATAAAGAGCCTCCAAAAATTATGTTACTTAATAGCTTTCAGCTCTCATTGCCCCTATCATAAGCATCTTGGAGTGATTAAGGTTAAACTGAACAAACTATGGTGTACATGCTTGATGAAGTATAAGTTAGAAATCTCTTGTCCCTTGACTATGAGGGTCGCTCCTCATGCTACTCAAGTTTAGTCACCGGTAAGTTCTTGTCATCGTAAGTACATGTGTATCATAGAGAACCGCCAACGGGGTACCCCTTGCCCGATGATATGGAAGAATCCCCATATCAAAATGACAAGGCAAGGAGACAACGAGCATCTCAACAATCTTCTTATTTACCATGGGAATATAGTGCTTTTTTCTCTCTTTCCTCTTTTCATAATCTTTTTTTTTCTTTTTCTCTTTTTTCTCAATATAGGACTCTTTTTTTAAGAAGAATTCATAGACAACTCATTATGGTTACGCTGCAGGTTTCCACCATGTTAGCATGGATTAGACCAGCGGCCCAGGCATTTCTCTAACACATATACATAAATCCATGAACTTACAAGCTCCCCTTTCATTTCACACCGCCGACATCCATAGACAAAAGAGCATGATATCAACTAGGTACAAAGTACCCATGCAATGTTGAAAGCGTTCCCCATGACAACATGGTTCTACTAATCCCCAACAAATAAGTGCAAGCATATACAACATAGACGACACAATGGTTCAAGTTTATTAAGGGCAAGAAAAGTAAAGTGTGCCATCAAGTTCGTGAGAGCTTTAATCACTAGTTTTCTCATAACAAGTTTAATTTGGAAGGTAGATAAAAACATGAATATACTTGGAATAGCATATGCTAGTAGGTAGGTATGGTGGACTCTTTGGAATAACTTGGTTTAGGGAGTTGGATGCATGAGTGGAACTCATACTTGGTTATGGAGGCTAGCAAAAGACTGGAAGCGACAAACTAAGAGAGCAATAATGGCCATAATCATGCAGAGCGACAAAACATCATTGATCAAAGCATAAAGTGATACTACAAGTTGAAAACTAAAGGATCATAATGGCTTATGGTGACTTAGGATAGTCATAACATGGTGTGAGCATGTGCGAAGTCAACCAAAGTAAAGCATCAAAGGAGAATACCATAGTACTATGCTTTGATATGCTAAAACAACGCATGATTCATCCAGGACACATTAAGGTGCTCCTTTTAATAGAGCACCGGAGTAAAGCATTAACACTCCGTGAACACATGTGATCCTCACATCAAAGCCATTCCCTCTGGTTATCCCGATTTCTGTCACTTCGGGGCCATTGGTTCCGGACAACAACGAGTGTATACAACTTGCAGGTAAGACCATAAACATTATCATAATGAATCAATAACATGTTCAGATATGAAATCATGGCACTCGGTCCCTAGTGACAAGCATTAAGCATAACAAGTTGCAACAAAGTCATAAAGCACTAATAAAAGATACTAGGCACCATGCCCTAACAATCCGATGCCATTACATGAACGATCTCATCCAATCCCTACCATCCCCATAGCCTACAGCGGGGGATTACTCACTCATAGATGGGGGAAACATGGATGGTCGATGGAGAAGCGATGGTGGCGATGATGGTGATGATCTCCTCCAATTCCCTCTCCCGGCAGGGTGCCATAACGGAGTTTCTGGTGATGTTTCGTGGAATCTAGTGGTGGTGGCGGAGCGGAACTCCTTCTGGAAAAACGTCGAACCCCCTTGAGTTTTTAGGTCAGAAGGCTTCTTATAGGCGAAGAGGGAGACCGAGGGGGTGTCTGGGGCGGCCAGACCACCCCCTGGCGCGTCCAGGCCTAGCCCGCGCGGCCAGGTAGTGTGGCTGGGCCCTAGCCCTTCTCTGTCTCGTGTTCTGGCTCCTGGTGTCCCTTGGTGAAAAACTGACTTTGGCTGTTGTCCCGTCAAATTCCAAGAATATTCATTTTCTGACTTTCCTGGAACCAAAAACAGGCAGCTGGCACTGTGGCTCTTGTTAATAGGTTAGTCCAAGAAATCATATGAAAAGTACTCCAAAGTGTGGACAAAACATAAGAAAGTAGGTAAAACCAAGCATGGAACATCAAAAATTATGGATACGTTTGCAACGTATCAATAAACCCCTCCAATCTTGACATATGTGCATGATTACATGATCAATCTCATCCAATCCCCATCCACCTCATATGCCTATAGGGAAATACTCACTCATGGAGAGGGAAAATGATCACATGGTTGATGGATATGACGTTAGTGATGATGGTGGTGAAGACGACATCGAAATCCCCCTCCAGCATGGAGATCGGGATCAATCTGGCCCCAAAACGAAGATCGTGATGGCGGATGATGGGGATATGCCAAAGGGGGTATGCTCAGCAGTAGGTTTCTGGCCGGAAGGCCCACGAGTATGCCTGAAAGACGGCGACTAGACTCAGAGGAAAGAAGCCCATCGACTGGCGACTGGAAGCCTAGGAGCGTAGCAGAAGCCTAGTCGGATTAGGTCAAAAGCTCCCGGATCCTTATCTTGTTCGGAACAACTTGTAAACCCTGGGAGGTGCTTCATATATAAACCTCCCTAGGGTATCGTAGGGACTCACGTTCCATCATACACCCCCTCAAGCGACTCGCTGCCCAGCCGCCGAGCTCGCCGCCCTTGTAACTCGCTCTCTCATAATCTAACCTAGCAGGAGTAGGTCTTTACCCTCCGGGGGGCCGAACCTGGGTAAACCCTTGTGCATCCGCCCCCATCTCGCACCGCAGATGGCCGCCAACTCTTCCTCACGAAACTCTCAATCGCTGCCTATGGCAGCGACTGCCGTGGCCATTTCCACGACAGTGGCACCCACCGTGGGGCATAGCTGGACTGGCCTGAGTTCTGCGGCGAGACCCTACTCGCCGATCGAGCGGCCGTTCGCCACCGGCCGTGTGATCGCCTTCGGTGGGATCTTGCAGATCTTGCCCCACAGCTACATCCCGGCGTCGCACCCGGTCACACACGCCGCGGTGATGCCGGTCGGCTCCATCAACCTCTTCGTCGGCTTTACCGGCGCGGTCAACCCAGCCGCGACCATGATCGTCGGCGGATCGCCTCCACACCGCGATCTGCTTTCGGAGGAGCAGGTCCGCTCCATTAGGGGCCTCGTCACCGAGTACGATTCGGCCGCTAGCGACGCGGTCGAGACCAACGTCGCCACCAACGACGATGCCCTAAACGACGACGCCGACTCCGCGACCCCCGCGTCGGCCAACGGATCCATAACCGCCGTGTCACGGGAGGACTCCATCACGCGAGTCTCCAACCCCGAAGATTTCGAGGATCCCTCCATACTGGGGATCTTCGACTCCGACCCCGGCTCGGAATCCCCCGAGGATATTCGCGCTAGATCCAATCGCTTCGACGCGATTTACATGGCGGGTAGCACGGCCGCCCCGCCAGATCCGTTCTCCACGCCGATTCCGCCGACCGCGACGGCCACGGAGGTGGAACAAGCCCACCTGCGACTCCAGGAGGCGCAGCGCAACGAACTCGCCGAGCACGAGAAATACCGCCTCGAACGAGAGACGGTGAAGGAGCTGTCACTCTATCACCAGCGCCGCATCAGGACCCGCCTGAACCCTGATGTTCAGGGCCGCGTCCTGAACTTTAACGACGAGGGCGACCCTCACGCGCCGCCGAGCGCGAACACGGTGAGAATGCGCCACCAGGAGGAGGCAACCCCGCAAGACCACCACCTGGAGCACCGGCGAATGGGGCCCCTCCACCACCCATGGGTCGTGCGCCCCCACCTGACCAAGCACGGATCATCATCTCGCCTCAAGCCCGGGACGCCAACGGGCTACCACTTTACTCCACCCCGATGGACAACGTCGTCGCGGCCGACGCCGCGATCGCCAACCTCGATGTCCAAGGCGACGGCGCGCTACAGATCTAGTACGCCAAGGCCCTACTCGTCAGGGCCGTCGAGCAACAAGCCGCGGGAGTGGATCCGCATGGGCGGATGTATTCCCGCTCGTCAGCAAGCAGGGCGGCATCAAGCGGCCACCCAACCGTGGCCAACGCGATAGTTTGCCCACCACCCCAACCCCTGGCAAACCAACCGCGAGCCGCCAACCCCGCGTTGTCGACCAACGAGCCGTGACCTGCGAACAACACCGTCGCTGCAAACGGGCAACCACTCGACGCCCGAACGCACATCATCAACAATCAGGCGTGGCGGTCGCGCCAGCCCTACGACCTGCGACACACCCTCGCCAACCGCGGTGACCCGGAGCTAAGAGGCTTGATCAGTCGAGTCAGGCCACAATGCTTTGGACCCATGATCCGCGGGGAAAAATACCCCACCAACTTCAAGGCCCCCAAGGAGACCGAGAAATACGACCCGACATACGACCCGCTGTTTGGCTGGACACATATCTGATGGCAATGGGGATCGCAGGCCACACCAACCTGCTCGCCGCTCGCTACCTCCCCCTGATGATGGAGGGTGCGACCCGATAATGAATCAATACGCTACCCGCCGACAGCATCGACTCCTGGGAAGAAATGCGGGACGCCTTCGTCAGGCACTTCGAGGGTTCCTAGACCCACGCCACCACCATCGAGGACCTGGAGTGATGCATCTAGGGACAACGCGAGTCGACTCGCCGGTGGATCCAAAGGTGGCAAGAGCATTGGATAAACGCCTCCGGCATTCACCCAGACACGGCGATACACTGCTTCAAGAATGCGTGCCGGTACGAACCTTTGGTCGCCAAGATCAAGAGGGTCTACCGGACGCTCGATAACATCCCCGACCTCCTCGAGATTGCCAAGCACTACGCAGAGGAAGACCCCAACCAAGACTCCGAGGACGAATCGGGAGGAAGACGGCGCACCAGCATCCATGACAGCGGGCGAGTACACGACATGCGCTGCAGCAACACTCGCATCACCGGCAAGCGCCGGACCGACGGGTGAGTCGACTTCATCACCAACGCCGGCTACGGCCAACGCGAGTCCAAGAACTACCACCGCGACGGAGGAAACTACCGCGACAACAGGAACTACCGCGCCAACAATGCGACGAGGCCGAAATTCGACCCCGCCGCCCTGCTTAATCAGCCCGGCATCTACCACAGCAGGGAGGGAAAACCAGCCACCCACACCACCGCCGACTGCCACTCTCTCAAAGAGATCGAGAAGGCAAGACGTGCAAGGGAGGACCCCAACAACAACCAACCACGAGACAATGGGAACGGCGACGGCTTCGGAACCGCTGTCAGGTCGCTTCATACCTTCACCGGGCTCGGCACCAAGCGTGAGAAGAAGGTACTTGCCCGCGCGGTCACCGTCAACGCGGTGACGCAAGTCGACATCCCCCGCTTCCTAAACTGGTCCGAGCAGAGCAGCACCTGGAGTCGCCAGGACCACGCGCCAAGAATCGAGTATCCAGGGCGAGTTGGCCTGGTGGTCAGGCCAAAGGTGGCCGACTACTGGCTGCCCAAGACGCTGATGGACGGTGGGAGCTCCATCAACATTCTGTACCTCGACACCTTCAAAAGGCTCTAGCTCCCAGAAACAGCCATCGAGCCAACACTGATGACCTTCCACGGCATCGTCCCCGGTCGGAAGGCGTACCTGATCAGGAAGGTGACGCTGCCAGTCACCTTCGGCACCCGGCAAACTACCGTACAAAGATGATCGTCTTCGAGCTGGTAAACTTCCGCAGTCCCTACCACTGCGTCCTAGGCCGCCAGGCATTCGCAAAGTTCATGGCAACCCCACACTACGCCTACAACATGATGAAGCTCCCCGGGCCGAGCGGCATCATCACCGTCCACGGCGACCCTGATATGGCCATGGAATGCGAGGAAAAAGGTGCCGAGCTCGCCGACGCCGTCATCGCCACGAAGACTGACCACGCGGAGGAGCTCGCGAAATACGCGGGCAACATCAACAAGGACGACCCCACCATCCTGAAGAAACCGATCGCCGCGAACTCCACGTTCGAGGCGACCACGCACACCCGCACCGTCGAGCTCGTCCCAGGCGACTCCAGCCAGACGGTCACCATCGGGGCGCATATGAGCCCCGCATAGGAAAGCACGCTCATCGAGTTCCTCCGTGAGAACCGTGACATCTTCGCATGGAAGCCATCTGACATGCCAGGTGTCCCGAGGGAACTCGCTGAGCACAAACTCAATATCGACCCCAAAGTGCGACCAGTAAAACAGTCGCTACGACCCTTCAATGAAGAGCGCCGTCGAGCAATCGCCGAGGAGGTCCAGTGCCTGCTAGCCGCAGGCTTCATCCGGCCAATTAAGTACTCCGAGTGGCTGGCAAACCCAGTCCTGGTCCTCAAAAAGAACAACACCTGGAGAATGTGTATAGACTACACCAACCTCAACATCGCCTGCCCGAAGGAGGAGTTCGTCCTACCGCGCATCGATCAGATCATCAAATCAACCACGGGATCGGAGTCACTGTGTTTTCTCGATGCTTACTCTGGTTACAACCAGATCAAGATGGTGGTCGAAGACGAGGAGAAGACGGCGTTCATCACGCCATTCGGCGCGTTCTGCTACACGACCATGACATTTGGCCTCAAGAATGTAGGCACCACATATCAGAGGTGCATGCAGGAGTGTCTAGCAAGCCAAATTGGCCGCAACATCCACGTCTACATCGACGACGTGGTGGTAAAATCCACCCACCAGGACGATTTGCTCGCCGAGCTAGCAGAAACCTTCGCAAATCTGCGGAGGTACAACATCAAGCTGAACCCCGGAAAATGCACCTTCGGCGTACCCACTGGACAACTTCTGAGGTATGTAGTCTCCAAGCGAGGTATTGAGGCTAACCCCACCAAGATCGACACCATCGCGCGACTCGGGAAACCCGAGTGCCTGCGCGACGTACAAAAGTTGGCAGGGCGAGTCGCGGCTCTCAGTCGCTTCATCCCCCGACTAGGCGAGAAGGCAATGCCCCTATACCGCCTGATGCGCAAGAACCCAACGTTCCAATGGGACGCAGAGGCCGACAACGCACTGAAAGCACTCAAAGAAGTGCTACTCGTGGCACCACTACTCGCCGCGCCACTCGACAAAGAGCCAATGCTCGTCTACGTCGCGGCCTCCAATCGGGTCATCAGTGCCGTGATGGTCGTCAAACGACCAGAAGAGGGCAAGGAGTGCCCCCTACAGCGCCCAGTATACTACATCAGCGACGTCTTAACAGACTCACGACAGCGCTACCCGCAATACCAAAAACTGGTGTACGTGGTATTCCGAGCACAGAGGCGACTCCCGCACTACTTTCAGGAGCACCCAATCACGGTGGTATCCTCCGCTCCCCTGCAAGACATCATATGCAATCGCGATGCGACTGGGCGAGTCGCCAAGTGGGCCGTCGAGATCAGCGTCCACAACATCAAATACGAGCCCCGAAAAGCAATCAAGTTGCAAGCCCTGGCCGATTTCCTCGTCGACTGGGAAGAGGCACAACAGCCAGAGAAGCTCCCATACCTCCACTACTGTTCGCTCCACTTCAACGGCTCCAAGAACGCCGACGGCGCGGGGGCTAGGGTCATACTGATCTCCCCCAAAGGAGACAAGCTCCGCTACATGCTCCACCTCAACTTCACACCCTGCACCAACAACGTGGCGGAATACGAGGCCCTCCTCCACGGCATGAGAGCCGCCAAGGAGATGAACATCAATCGCCTACGATGCTACGGCGACTCCGACCTAGTCGCCGGCCAAGTGGCCAGGACATGCGACGCTGTTTCCCCAACAATGATAGCGTATCGCCAGGCCGTCGACCAACTGGGAGGACACTTCGACGGCTACTCCGTCGAGTGGATCGACAGGCGCAAAAATGAGGAGGCGGATGCCCTTTCCCGCATCGGGTCGGCTCGATAGGCGCCACTAGTGGGCTTCTTCCTTGACATCATCCACAAGCCCTCCATTAGCCCACCGTAGGAGATCGACGTCGGGATCTCACTACAACCAGAACCGGCCTTAGTCGCCATGGTTGTGGAACCTAGCGACTGGACAGCGCCATACGTCGCCTTCCTGGAACACAAACTCCTATCGAGCAACGAGACAGAGGCGCGAATGATCGTACGCCGCTGCAAATCCTTCATCATCATCAACAGCGAGCACCACAAGCGCAGCGTGACCGGCGTGTTCCAGCGCTGCGTACAGCCAGAGGAAGGCCGCAAGATCCTCCAAGACATCCACGCCGGCAACTGCGGCCATCACGCCGGCGCCAAGTCGCTAGTCGCCAATGCCATGCGGCACGGTTTCTACTGGCTCACCGCACACGCCGACGCCACCGACGTTGTCCAAAGATGCGTTGGATGCCAGAAGTACGCTAACCAGACGCACCTTCCTGGTTCGGCGCTCAAGACAATCCCCATCACGTGGCCATTCGCCGTATGGGGCATGGACATGGTCGGCCCGTTCAAGAAGGCCCCATCAGGCTTCACTCACCTCCTGGTCGCAGTCGACAAGTTCACCAAATGGGTGGAGGCCAAGCCGATCAAGAAGTGCGACGGCAAGAAGGCTACCAAGTTCCTCCGCGAACTCATCTACCGGTATGGCTACCCACACAGCATCATCACAGACAACGACACCAACTTCGCCAAGGGGGCCATGGCGGAATTCTGTGAGGAGCACGACATACGACTCGACCTCGCATCAGTCGCCCACCCGGAGTCAAACGGCCAAGCAGAGCGCACCAACCAGAGCGTCCTCCATGGTCTCAAGCCGCGACTACAGGTGCCCCTCGAGCGCACCCCAGGATGCCAACTACGTCGAGGCGGCCAACGAAACCGCCCGCCAAGACAGTGTCGATCAACTCGACAAAGCACGCGACCTGGCTCGCTCCTACACCGCCATATACCAGCAAGGACTCCGCCGCTATCATAGCCGCCGAGTACGAACTCGCACCTTCCAGGAAGGCGACCTGGTCCTACGACTGGTCCAACACAAAAAGGGCATGCACAAGCTATCCCCCCATGGGAGGGGCCATTTGCCATAGGCCGAGTCCTTGGCAACGATGCCTACTACCTCATCGACATATGGGGTGACGGCCAATTGGAGGTCGAGAGGCCATGGAATGTAAACCTCCTCAGAAAGTTCTATACTTAGAACCTCACACTGTACTCCATCGGCATATATAATGAAATTCATTCGGATCGCATAAATTGTGTCCACTCGCCATATTCTTGTGCCACTCGCACTCGTACATGTTAGCAATATGATACTTACGGAAGTCAACCTCTAGTCGAGCGACCGGCACGGCCAAGTAGTACGGCACAAGGGCACCGGAAAAATTCGGGCCTTCGGTCATCCACGAAAAACGCCAACCCGGAGCCGCCATTGGAGTCGCCTAGCCCGACTGGCCCGCCGGGCCAAGACTTCTGGTACACGCTTCTCACAGCGAACTGTCCCTCCCACCCTCGCGCAAAGCGACTCGAATGGTTAAGTACCACGCACGGGGTCTCCGCAAAACGGGGACCCCACGTGGCTCGGGAACACACCTAGTAAGAGAGCTGCCTAGGGCTTGCCAAGCGACTGGCTCTCCGGGCCAGGGGAGGAGACGCGTTACAAACAACGCATTCATAACCTGCAACAGGATCACGACCAATACTGTCTAGCACAATGCTCGGGGACTCATTCACAAACGAACCTCACCCGCACTCGAGAACTCGTCGCTCAGGAGACACGAGGGACAGAAACAAACGCGGAAAAGAAAGCAAACACATAGAAATACACAGTCGAGTTATACCCCATTAAAGGGCGGACGCGCTCGGGGACTCGCTCAAATTGTTGAACAAAACACTGCCTTAATAATAACACAAGTCGACCAAGTCCCTGCAACATGGGTTACAAAAATCATACAAGCGTTCGCCACCTGGCATCTATTACAACTTTTACATTTGCTCACTCCAAAGGCCCTGACGAAGAAGAAGCACCACCACCCTTGACGCGCACAAAGGGCTGCCACGGTTTCGTCGGGTACGTGGTCAGCGACTTCGCCAATGACGACCGGAAGGGCTGCTCCGACTTCATGCCGCGGTGCTCCGGCTCAGGGTCGCCAGGCGCCAACACCTTCTCCTGGTACAGCAGCAGATCCCCCATCGCCAAGACACGATCAGCATAAGGAGTGGCCTTTGCGGTCAGCTTCAGCACCTCCGACATCTCCACCGTGCCGGTCACCGAGGGATAGCGACTCGTGACATCGTCAAGGTCGAAGTCGTCGGGGAAATGCGCGAGACCGAAGCTCAACGCCGCGGTAGCCCCATGTCTGAACGCCGAGCGCATCATCCACTCCACAACCGCGGGCACCTCCTCCAGATAACGCCACACCTCCGTGAGCCCCCCAGGGATGACTTCAGTGGGAGACATGCCCTGAAGAGCCGCCTGGACACACAACGCCGAGGCTGTGGCCGCATTCACCATGGCAGTCACGTACTACGAGGCAGTATAAGTCTGCACCACCGGGTTGCCTTGGCAAAGTCAGATGTCAGCGAAACAATGAAACCCCCAAAGCAGGGACCCGACAAAAGGCTAAGGCAATGACAGAAACTCACCAAGCAGCTTGCGGCAATTCTCCTTGACGTGCTTCTCCAAGGCGGCCTGGTCGTTATGCAGTCCCACGATGATGGAGTCCACGGCCTTGTGTTCCTCTTCAGCGGCAGCGACGGCAGCCTTCGCCCGTTCTTCCGAAGAAATTGAGGCCGCCTTAGCATCCTCCAACTCCTTGACCAAGGAGGCCACTCGCTCATTCGCCGCGTCCAGTTCGGCGAGTGGGACATACCCCTCACGGGATTTGGAGACCTCAGCCGGGAAACCGTCTGCAAGTGGAGATGTCAAAGTATTGCACAAAACCAGCTCACAACAAGCAAAGAAGAACAAACACTCACCGATCCTCTCCGGAAGCCACCGGTTCACCTCCTGCGCCTCGCGCAAGTCACGCTCCAGGCGCTCCCGCGCAGCCCGCCGATCAGTCGACTCCCGCTGCAACCCCTGCAAAACAACAAGACCAGCTAAGCATCGGGAGGAAAAGAAATACCAGTTCCTAGCCGCTGAAATTCAGCGACCAGGAACTCGGGGACTGGAGAAGGAAGAAAAAACTAAGACCAGTTCCCAGCCACTGCAACTCAGCGACTAGGAACTTGGGGACTGGACAAGGAAGAAAAATTAAGACCAGTTCCTAGCCACTGAAATTCAGCGACTAGGAACTCGGGGACTGGAGAATATAGGAAGATAATGACAATTCCCAACCACTGAAATTCAGCGACTAGGAATTCGGGGACTGGACATACCTGAATGGCAGCGCCGAGCATCTTGTGAAGTTCAGCAGCGTTAGTCGACGGAACCGTGAAGGAGGTGCGCCCGCGGCGGGCCTCAATCTCCGCGTCCACGATTTCCGGGAACTGCGGAGATTGTGCATCCGCACCGCCTGGAAACCTCGCCATAAAGCGAGGGAATGTCGCCGACGCCCTGGCAGGGGCGCTGGCCGCCAGGACCGGCACCTCCGGCGCGGATGCGGCTGGCGCTGGCTCTGATCGCGTCGCCACCCCCTCTTCGACGAGCGACGCAGCAACTGGTTCCACGACGCTTCCCTCGGTCGCGGCGTCGTCGGCGCCGCCCTTCTGTGTCTTCACGACTTCAGCAGACGCGACATCCTCAGAGGCCTTCCTCTTCCTAGGGAGATCACCTTCTCCTGCAACAGTGGCTGGGGGAATCTTGGCCACCGAAGGGCGACCAATCTTCTTAGCCCCCGACCTGCACGAGCCCTTCTAATCATCACAATCACGACACGAAAGGTGCAAAGCAAATTGGGACAAGGAAGTATAACTTACTTAGCGACTAGAATAACGCGAAGACCGGTACTAATATGGGCAGGCTTGTCCAACTCGGGACCAAGCTTGCGACTGAGCCCCCGCTCAAATACGTCTGAAGCCCACGAAACCGAAGGCTTCCTTGACGACGAAGCCGTAGTCGCCGGGATCTCCGGCTCCGATGCCGCTGCCTTCGACGGCAGTGGCGACTTGGGCAGCACCACGTCGGTGGCCTCTTGGCTTGGGACCCCCGAGGTCGACGGCGCAATCGAAGCCAGGGGCGCCTCTACCACCACCTCCGTGTCCTCGCCCTCCAACCCCTTCGTCGGGATTGCGGCCCTCGGGACTTTGTGCGAGACTTCAGGAGACCCTTCGCCGTCGGAGTCGTCGTCCGACCCGAACACCACTGACGACCTGACTGGTGACGCGGGCCTTTTTGCCGGCGACTTGGGCCGGCGTGGGGGCTTCGAAGGCGTAGCGGTGCACCGGGACGTCTGCTCCTGGGCGACCTCGTCGCCTTCTTTGAATTCGTCCAGGCTGCGGCTCGCTTCGACTTCCCGCTGTTTCTGCATTCGGGTCTTGCGAGCCACATGCGCTAGGGGAGCGACCTCTTCGTCTTCCCCGTCGCTATCGGAAGGATCCCCCTCGGAATCTTCCTCCAGCTCCTGGGGGACTTCTTCATCGAGCGGAGGGAGCCAACCCTCCAATACCTGAAAAAGCTGAGAACCGCTACGAGTCAAAAACATGACAAGCGAAAAGAACGAAATTGGAAGACGAACAGAGCGATTGGAAAGAAGACTCAATGTAGGGGCTTCGTTCTTCACGAGAGTATACGGGGCGACTCTAACTGCCGCACCCATGAACTCCGCGTCGGTGATCTTCTTCAGGGCGGCCTTGTAATCTTCGGCCTCCCACGACTCCTTGCTGGTGCGAGAAGGATCAAGCTTCCGGCTGTACTCGTACATCCAGTGTGGACGAGCCGCCAGCGGAACCAGGCACCGCCCGAGCCAGCAATTGTAGAGGTTGATCGGAATCAGCCCCTGGTCTTTCAGCTTCTGGATCTGGTCCATCATCTCCGCGACAACCATCCGCTAATCTTCAGGGAGCTTCTTTGTCGCTAGTCAGCGGGGCTCGCTCCTCTCGGCAACGAATTCAGGAAGGGAGACCTCGCCGGAGGGAGTAGCTTGCTTGACGTAGAACCAGCTTTGCTTCCACTCGCTGGCGGCCTTCTTCGGCAGGAGAAGCTTGATGAAGTTGGCCTTTGGCTTCAACTGGAAGGTGACCCCGCCTGCGGCCAGCATCAAGCCGCTGGACGCCTCGCGCCCGATGCGGCCGTGGAAGAGCTCCAGCCACAGCGGGAAGTAAGGCCTGCAGCCGAGGTAGCACTCGCAGAAGGCTACGAAGATCGCCAGCTGCTCGATGCTATGCGGACCAAGATCTGAGGGCTTGATCGCATAGTACGCGCAGAAGCGGCGGAAGTAGAGCGAAGTGGGGAACCCTAAGACCCTCTCGAGGTGGCTGGTGAAGCAGATGAACTCGCCGGGCCGCGGTTTCGGCTCACTCTCAGAAGAGGGGGGAACTCGCCAATTCCCCTTGCGGAGCACCCTGGTGTCCTCGAAGGATTTCAGCTGGGCCGTGGTGCACTTGGATTTTCCCCACGAGCCTTTGGGGGGCGCCACTGAGTAAGAGGTGGAACCGCACGATGTGAGGAGAATAGGTCGAGGGTGAGTAGAGAGGGAGAGCAAATGAGGAAGGATGAAGAATGCGAAGCAGGGTCGCGAAGCTGATCCATCACTCCCCTTATATGGGAAAGGTCACCCGCCAAAATCGGGATAGCCGTTACCCGCGGTAATTGCGCCGCAGTTACCGTTGGAAATTCCAACGGATAGTTTGACTAAGGTTGATGGTCCAACTCCGGTGGTCCACTCGCCACCCGCCAATCTCTCTTCTCGCCGAAATGACGACTGGGTAGCAATGATGTTCATTAAAGTGACGAGTGGAGCTATGGAGAAATTCTCCTCGGCATTAATAGAGTCCATCGCCGATTCGACTGGGCGCCCAAATTGGGCTCGCCTACTTCAAGCACCAAAGAACGCCTGCGCCTACATCAACGATGGCCTCGGGGACTACTGGTGGAGATATGCCAAAGGGGGTATGCTCAGCAGTACGTTTCTAGTGGGCCGGAAGGCCCGCGAGTACGCCTGAAAGACGGCGACTGGACTCAGAGGAAAGAAGAGGCCCATCGACTGGTGACTGGAAGCCCAGGAGCGTAGCAGAAGCCCAGTCGGATTAGGTCAAAAGCTCCCGGATCCTTATCTTGTTCGGAACAACTTGTAAACCCTGGGTGGTGCTTCATATATAAACCTCCCTAGGGTATCATAGGGACTCACATTCCATCATACACCCCCTCAAGCGACTCGCTGCCCAGCCGCCGAGCTCGCCGCCCTTGTAACTCGCTCTCTCATAATCTAACCTAGCAGGAGTAGGTCTTTACCCTCCGGGGGGCGAACCTGGGTAAACCCTTGTGCATCCGCCCCCATCTCGCACAGCAGATGGCCGCCAACTCTTCCTCATGAAACTCTCAATCGCTGCCTATGGCAGCGACTGCCGTGGCCATTTCCACGACAGCGGAGGTGCTCTATTTCACGAAACGCTCTATCCCCTGGGACAGGTAGGTTTTTCAGGTATATAAGGAGACGAGGCGGCGCTCGAGGGTCAAATGGCCTTAGGTGGTGCGCGCCCCACTATAGGCCATGCCACCTGGGCTCGTTCAGGTCTCATGGCCTACCTCATGAGTTTACAAGCCCATGAGTCCTTGTTCCAATGAAAAACCGGCGTGGTATTTTTCTCCTATTTTATTTCCTACGAAAAGACAGAAAGAAGACTTTTGCTAAAACAACATCATATTCGGCAGTTTTATCCTAGTCCTATGAGATTATAGAGAAAATCACCGAGCAAAGTACTTGGAAAAGTAGATACATATGGAATGTATCAAATCCCCCAAGCTTATCTCATTGTTTATCCTCAGTCAACTCAAACATAGTGCATAAGCGATAAAGGACTTTGACAAGAACTTTGCTTTATGCATGCATGACAATTTAAGAATATCAAGTATTCGTAACATGGCTTCCCTAATGAATAACAAAGTGATAGCGAGAGTTCATTCTATCGTTGTTTAAATGTTCATACATGTTGCAAGGAAGATAATATATAGCGACACTACTTAGGAAAGATTGATTGATAGTGGCAACAAACAAAGTGCTTGCATCACTTTTGATTGAACCATTGGATAAGGTTTTGAGGCCTGAGATTCTTTCATTTGACAACTAGTAATTCACCGTGCTTAATATTACAAACTAAATAATCAAGTAATGATGTACCCTTCCAATTTTTCAACATTCGAACACTCATAATGGATACGTACATGAGTAAGATAGTTAGTATCTCTAGTTGACAAGTTTAAGGTGGAAATAAAGTAGAATAGACACTTGCTTCTAAGCTTCATGTCTAGATGAGCGGTAGGGATGTTGGTCCCTTTTCAGACTTGAAACATGCATAATTTCACAACTTCATCATCATGCTTGCTTTTGATATAAATCAACCACAGTAATCATAATAAGCTAGCTCATTAGGTTTACTTTTTCTTTAAAGGTTATGGCCCAAGGATTTTTCCCACCAACACTTTATCATGTTGGTGGAATTGGTTTTAGGCTACCAATGAAGGCTTGAATTGTCAGCTAGAGATACTATCCGTCGAACTTTTGTACGACTCTATTATGAGATTCACCATTTGAAAAACGGGACTGTCATACGAACATTAGCCATTATATTTCAGAGACACACAGGAATATAAATATTAATCATTGTATTTGTGCCACGTATGCAATAACAAGCATAATGGGATGCCACGACCTTTATTCATAGCTATTATCGTCCAATCAAAACTAAATATTGTTACCCAATAGCATCTTATTTGCAGCATTGTATGGCTAGAAGGACATGGATATGAGAAACTTTAGTTACCACTTCCCTAAGTATTAATGAAACCATCTTGCAAGTACTTTCTATTGTTAAATTGCATGCATAAATGTAGCAGAGGTGTCATACCCTTTTTAATCCCTTCATACACACTGATTCTTCATTGTTATTCTTTATCTCCCAGCTGAAACTTCACAATTCACTCACATATATAATGAAGTTGATCAAATATAATTTAGTTCATATGGAATTTTATTCATAGCAAATTGACCAAGAGTGCTGCAAGTTTCTCCTCAAGTTTAGGAGGACAAAGTAAATAACCAGAAATTAAATAAGCAAATTTTTTTTTGGTTTTTAGTTTTATACTTAATAGAAAAAACATGCAAATAACAATAAATTGGAAATATTTTTTGTTTTAATTTTTCTAGAAATGAAAGCATAAAAACTACAAATTGAACAATAAAAACATGGTATAGATATTGATATTGTGCCATCTACTCGATCTAGACTCATAGTAGGTAGGCGCATGTCCCCATGATGGAGGCTCATAAGGTGCAACCACACTATCCGAAGGAGAGTAAGTCTCATCAGGAAATATCCACTTTTTTGTTAACCTATCAAAATAGTCAGGACGAGAAAGTTGTGTTGTGGCAAAGTTGCCACTCCTAACAATGTAACGGTAAGTGTAGTAACCGTCACTGAACCGAACCAACATGCCCATGTTTTCCAAGACTGCAACTATAATGCCCTTGTCAACAAAATTCATGGCATCCTTAATGTAATCAAAGATCATAGTGGGTATTGCTCCACAATAAAGAACTGCGACATAAGATAAAGTTCTAGCAAGCATAACCCCCAAATTTTATTGCAATCTCCTACCTTCTTTTGCATGTTTTAATAAATATAAAATAGGACATGTGCAAGTGGAGGAGTTGTCTCTATCTAGGAATCCCCTAAAAGAAACAATGCAAGGTATCTAAGCCCAGGGTGTTGGATGTGAGTGAGCTCCCCTCTATGAATCTCGTTAGGAACATCTACACTAATGGTCCACCAAAATGCTCTAGGTTCGCTATCAGTATCGCTAGGGACTTCATCCCAAATACCAATGTTTGGGAGACGCACGGCTCAGCAAAAATTATCCAAACTCATAATTAACCTCATACCTAGCATAAATTTTTTAACATCAAAGGCGTGTATGAATTCTTTACCTCTCTTACCTAAATTTTGGTCCTTATAATCAAATGTAAGGTGGCGAGGAACTCTCAGTTCAAATCAGCATGGTTTTACTTCTGATATTGAGATAATTCAAACAACCTAGTCGTGGCGGTGAAGTAGTGGAAGTCATCTTTCAGCCTCCAGAATTTGCCATCAGCTACCAACATGCTACTTGTCTAGAGAATGCAGTAGGAGGATGACATCTCTCATGTCTCTCATGGCGTCTGTTGGTGAGGTGCCACCGGCGACGATCAAACAACAGAAGGCGATATTTCGATTGACATGTGCAGGCATCCTATCCCCATGCAGATCTGGCACAATCGAATTGGTTGGCTCAGGAACCGTCTCGCTATTTGATGAGGTGGGAGAGCGCCTTGTGGATCAGGTGCGTGTCACCGAGGATGTCACGTATGGGGCTGTGATGCAGTGCGGTGCTTACCATGTCTTGGTCGGTCCGCAGGTGCATGTTCGCGGGTGATGACACGATCATGTCAGCGCGCCACCCTACGATCAACGCAGCGACCTTGCTCTAGAAGTGGGCCGAATCCTAGCGAGGCCCACACGATAGTGGAAGGGAGGACACGTCTACTCTAGTGATTTTTGGATCAAGAGGGGGAGTACGATCGGCGAGCAGTTCCTTGGTGACCATTAACCCTAGATTGAGAGAGGTGGGTAGGGTAGTTTTCATTCGTGCCCCCACCATGCTTCATTCGTCTCCGCGTGTTGCTATTCTGGCGGTGTGGAGAGGCACCAGATCAACAATGTCAGATCCTTTGAACATGTGGTCACATCTCCAGCCCCCAAGATGGATTGCCGATACTATGGCCCCCGAAGATCATCGCCACGCTCTCCAGCTCGTCATGTTCCCTATGCGATCAGGTCGAGATTTGGAAACACTACAAGAAGGCAACCGGAAGATCGCCGGTTCCCGGAGGCGCGTCGTCAGGAGGGAGGCTGGATCAGAGAACAAGAGCGCTGTCATGATGAGGAGCATTGTTGGGAGGAGAATCGCCAGGAAGATCAACATAGGCGGATTGAAGATGAGGCAAGGGCTGAAGATCGTAGGTGGGATGATCTAGCTAGGGAATCAAGGGATGCAGAACAACGGCGTGAAGATCTGGCTAGCGAGAGGGCTCTGGTAGAGGCACGGAGAAGGGAAGAGGACCAGAAGTAGATGGAGTCATAGGCCGAAGATGCAAAGGGATTCCACTTCTACTGCATCTGATTCTTCGTTCCTGGGAAGAACAGGTAATTCTGCTGATATCTCTTCCTGTCGTGATGCACCTATCTTCACATGCACCATTGAACAACCTGCGGTAGTCAAGAATTCTTCCTCTGTCAGCATACTGGCGAGTAGATCCAATTTGCCTACTAATGTTCCAGTTATGCGCACAAATGTTTCTGTCAGTGCTCCAATTTCGACTCCAACAAGTGTACCATCTGTTGCTGGTAATCAGCCTTCACCGATTCCTATGGTCAGTCAATCTGAAGCAGTGCCCGTGATGCTGGTGGGGTCCTCTATACCTGCACTAGTGTTTAGTGTGCCTGCTAATATGAATCTAAATTCTGATGTCGTGGGGTTCCAACTGACAGCGCCTTTTGGGGTAGAGTTGCAGGAATGTGAAAATTGTGGGAAGAATCATAATATTTTGGTATGTCAAGAGAGGAAGCCATGGGAATATGTCGCCTTGTTCTTTGGGAGCATTGATTTTGATCAAGGTTTTCATTCCATCACTATGACTGAATCTACTTTTCAGTCTATGGAGAATCTGCACTATGCTCATATTACTATGGTTACAGGAGATATGACTGGGAAGGACCTTGAAAAGGAATTTCAGATATGGGAAGATTTGTTGGTTCTGGATGGAGGTTTACTGGTAGGCCTATTAGTGATGTGGAGTTCCTCATGAGGTTCCCTACTACAAGATCTATTGATGATTTTCACTTTGGTAAAGTTTTTATGAAGACAATTCCTGATGCTGTGACTGAACTATCCAAATGGTTAGGGGACCTGGAACCTGTTGATTGGATGGAGGAAGCCTGGTTCAGAATTGTGGGGAACCCTATGAAATACAGGGAGAAATCCACTTTGTTTTATGTAGCATCGTTAATAGGAAAACCCTTGGGGATGGACAAAAATAGTCTGAGAAATTTGGCATATGTCAGAGTAAAGGTGGCTTGTCTAGATGTCACTTTGGTTCCTAACACAAGGAGAGGAGAGATGAAAGGTGGAATATCTGAATTCAAGTACACTAGAGAGATATTTGCACTTGATCTTGTGCCATCTATCCTAACTCTTGTGACTGGTGGGAGGAATGAAGTTGGTTCAAGGGTGGAACCTACACCCAATAGTGGAAATGCCAGGATTAATCAAGCTGAGAGGGACCTTCCACAATGTGCAGCATGGGAAAAAGGGAAATAACCTAGGGTGGAAGGTGAAACTTCTGGGAATACAGGTGACATGTCCTTTGGCGCTAGGGTTGCTTAGTTATGGGCTAGTGGTGGATCTGCCGGGGGGTGGTAATCCGAGATGCGCCTGCCAATGAGACTGGTAATCCAGCTGGTGGAGAGAGAGGGATGATGGAAATCATAGGCAACAAGATGTTGTGGGTGCTCAAGCCCAGGAACAAGTGATGGGGGAGGAACATTTGGAGGTTGGACATGGACTGTCTCCACAAGACATAGGAGTTGTGGTTAATCCTGAGGATCCAGCTAGGGGCAGACTTTCCAGGAGTTTGTTCAAGACCTGCTTCAGAATAAAAAAGTGATAAATATTATGAACACAAGGAGCAATATGGTCATCTACTTGAACAAATTGAAGAGGAGCAAGGAGGTGCTAACAATAATGGTGGAAATGATGAAGAAGGGTCTGAATATACGATAGTTTCCTCTACTAAAAGTGGGGCTAATGAATAAAGCAATCCCCCTGTTGACCATTTACCTCATGATGTTGAGGATGCTCCCATTAAGTCTCAGGAGAAAGTGGTGGTTTAGGTTGGACCCTCTTAGCCTGAGATGTTAACTCAAGAAAGTCAGAGCTCTTAGCTAGATTCTCGGGAACAAGTTATCAGAGATGCAGAGGCAAGGGTTGTAGATCTACATACCTGAATGAGTGACATGCTAACACACTAGGGGGCACCAAATATGAATGAAAGGGTTATGGCTCAAGCTTCTCAGAGGGTTTTATCAGGTACTAACTTGTCCTTTTATAATTCCTTTGCTATGTTGGATGATGATAATATCATTAGTAGAGCTCTGGAAATGGGTGTTGAATATTCATCTATAACTCTTGAATTTGTTAATTCCTTGAAAGACTTAGAAATTTCTTGAATGGAGGAGTGATGAATTTGTTAATTTAGCTGGTAAGAAATATGATAGTTCTACTGAAGTGTTAGAGCAGAAAGAACATGTGAAATTTCTTGAATGGAGGAGTGATGAAGAGGAGGAGGCAGATTTTACTCCAGTGGTGTATAGAAAGCATAAGAAAAAGAAGAAACATATCAATGGTATGGGTAAGAATGGAGGTTAAGGCAAGTTAAAAGTAGCTGTTGTGAAGGTTAACAGCTACACCCTATGAGTGGTGTTGTAATTGGAACAAGGGAAAGAAAGAAAGTATTATGATTGGAGTTATTTTAAATTGTAGAGGGGTTGGTAAGAAAGGGGTGAGTTCTTACTTGATGAATTTGATGCAGCAAGAACATTTGGACTATAAGGTTGCAAGGAATTTAGGAAGGTTGTCCTATGAATCAATTTTCTTAGAGTTGGGTACCTAATGTGGGGAAATCTGAGGGCATCCTGGGGGGCCTACATTCCTCCAAGTTTGATAATTGTGGTTCGATTGTTGGGAGATTCCATGTCAAGATAAAAGTTTTTGATATTAAGATGCAGGTTCTGTTGGAAATATGCCCTAGAGACAAATAGTAGTAAGGACTATTATCATATTTCATATAGTTTATGATTAAGTTTTATATCATGCTATAACTGTATTCAGTGGAAACATCAATACACGTGGGATATACAAACAAACCAGGGGTTCCCAGTGAAACTCTAGTCACTGGTTCATTGGTCAACATATGATCATGTTTCCTGATCATGTGGCATTTATGCCAGTTGGAAATGAGGTCATCTCATTCGGAGAATGAGATGATGAACCAATACCCAACCTAAACATCGTGATTCGATCATGTCACGAAGTTCAAGTTACGATGATTAGAAATGGATCCTCGTAGACTATTCCTTAAACCATGAGGCTATGTCAATCACTGTCTCCTGAGAGTGCTTAGATAGCATCAAACGCCATCTGGTAAAATGGTGGTTATAAAGGTGTGTTCAGGTATTCGGAGGAAACTGTAGAGGCAATATATGTCAAGAGCGGGATTTGTCCATCCATGTGATGGGAAGATACTCAAGGGCCCACTCGGAGAAGTTATATCCAATAGCTGCGCAACATGTGATTAGATCACGGGGATATCACTTGTCGGATCGAGTCAAGTAGCATTGTTCAGTAACGAGATTGAACATGACATGGTGATGTCATTGATCAAATCTCGGGCAATGCAAGTATCGAGAGACAAAGGGAATAAGACACGACTGTCCCAGTTCAAACGACAAAAGATCTTCGTGGAACGCACAGGGGTCACATGGCCATCCAGGTCCCTCTGTTGATCATTGGTGCGGGAATGTCCCGACCATGTCTGGAGTGTTCCCGAACCGTAGGGTATCACGCTTAAGGGCTTTATGATGCCTAGCCCCCCCCCCCCGCGGGGCCCACTAGTGGCCGGTGGCCACCTCCTCCCCCTCCTCTCCTTTAGTCCCACCCTGGGACTTGAGGGGAGGTAGTACCTCCCCTCCCCCAATATAAAGTGGGGTATTTGGCCTAGAAAAGACAACCCAATAATGAATAAAGGTCTCCCCACTTTTGGGAGGACCTCCAATTGATATTTTCTCTCTCCCCCTCTCTCTCTCATGACCGTGGTCCCAAGTGTGGACTGCGCGAGTGAGAGACATCTTCACCACGGAGCGCTGTCGCGCTGCGGGATTCGGATCCGGGAGCTCTACTTCCGCAACTGCTGCTGGATCGGGGAAGCGGGAGTCATCGTTAGGCACCAGACATGTGTAACTCCCCGCGAGGTGTCACACTTGAGGCACTCAAGTCGTTGGAGCCAGAAGGAGCGCAAGGACTTCATCACGACCTTGAGGTTGGCTTCGACTCGTCTACATCAACCACGCTCTCCTGAGCGTTGCCAACGCTTTTCGGTATTCAAGGGTAAGTTCGCGAAAAGCCCCTCCCGTTAATGTATTACTAATAGATAGGTCCTAGAAGCTTCAGGGGTTCAGGGGCGTAGAGTAAAATTTATTGTTTTTATGCGCGGAACCCCTACAGTGGTATCAGAGCTAGATCTATGCGTAGTAATGCTAGTACGGGTAGAACACACGAGATGTAGCGTGTGGGCATTGATCTTTTAGTTGTTACCCTCCCACGTGTACTTGTGTATACCACAGTAATGCTTGATGAAGCGGCCCCCAACCGACTTTACGCGTTCATTCGCGAGACTGGTCCACGCTTGACATACGGCTTGTACCGTATAAAGTGGCTTAGGGGGTGCCTGTCTCTCTCGCATTAGTTGGTATACCATTTGCAATGGAGGGCCCCGAAAGGGGTGTAGTATAGACAACTACTTGATCAGCGTTGTGCTGAAAGTTCATAGGTAAGAACGGTTCTCGTACGAAAGCCCATTCAGCCACGTAAAACATGCAAAGATAAAGTAGAGGCGTCTAACTTTGTTTTGCAGGGGGGCGTTGCTTTGTGATATGGTTGTGGCAAAGGTAAAGTAATTACCTTTTGTTGCATAGTAGTAGATAGTCACGGTAATGACAAACTACCACGCCGGAAAGACACCGGTACCCTGGTGTCTACGGCGCCGGAACCCTAGCGCCGGAACCCGGTGACGACGGATGGAGATCACGACATGAAGGACCATATCACATAGCATTTACATTCAATGTTATTGTTTGTATGTCTTATTGTGTGCTAGTATTAGATACTCGACGGTAGCCTAATAAGATGATCCCTGTTAAAATTACCAACGATTGTGTTCCCCCTTAGTGTGCACCACCAAGAAAGTTCTTCGATATGAGGCGATCCAGGGTTACAGGCCTGGGTGTCATACATATCTACATTCGCATACAGTGGGTGTAAGCCATGTTGCTCAACGAATACACTAAGGTTGAATTGGCGAGCCTAGCACGCTAGAGAAGCGTGACCTCGGAACATGGATGGTCGAAAGATCGAGCACGAGTCGCATAAATGATGTGACCGACGTTTAGCGTCCACCCTTGAACCTACATTGATGGCCGTGATGATCGGGGGAGATGTGGCTGATAGGGGTCGTGTTATCACTAGGAACCCTCACTGGGGATAGGTATTTCTGAGTGGAGTTATTATTAACTCATTTAATTATAAACTTAGTCTAAATTCCTTTTGCAATTATAAATGTAGATGGGACCTTTCGTGTTGACAATTGAATGGTTAGAAGGAGAGAAGCTCAGATTAGATGGATCAAACTTCTCCATTTGGGTTGCCAGTCTCCATGTTCTCCTTAGCGAGAACGACGTGGTCGACTACATACTCGACGGGATGGATTTGGATCAGCCCACTGACCTTGAGACCCAGAGGAGCAGAAAGACCGCTATCTCCGTCGTGAGATGGCCTCCTATATTTCAGTTGTGATGCATTTCGGAATGGTGGACGAGCTGTGGCCTTTCATGGGTGATGTCAACCCTCGTTCGGTGATGCTACAGCTTAGGACACATTTCGTGGATCAGACACGCATTTGGGAGCATGAGTTGATGTGAGATTTCCTCTCCATTAAGATGGAGGATAACTCGTCACTGGACAACCACTTATAGCACATGCATGATGTGTACATGAGGCCAACATACTTCCTGGATATCTGGATTTCAGGCTCTTTTGCAAATGCTGTTGTGCTGCGGTCGCTGCCACCAAGCTACCAAGCACAAGTCAGGACTTGCGTAATGAGGGGTGACACGGAAATGGAGTTCCACCGGTTCATGACACATCTCAGGAATGTGTTGGTTGAACCAGATGTCGCTCAGGTCGTCAACGACCAAGGTATATATTTGATGTACAGTTTTATAAATGTTATAATCTTGCAAACACATTGCAGTGTTAAGTATATCTGATACTTGTTCTGTTTTGCTGAAAACAGGTCCTTCTGCATGAGAGGTGCTTGCTGGAGAGGAGGTGACGTTGCGTGTTGATGGCGAGCACGATGATGATGGCCAAAGACACTCTCCCTCGACATTTATCACTTAGTTTGCGTTTTAGGATGATTAATGTAATCAAGAGATTGTGAACTTCTTTAGTGTGTCTCACACTTCGTGAGACGGTTATTCATATGAGTTTGTAACAAAAAGTTGTTCTGCTTTTATGAATGATTTCTATTCGTGTTCATATCTTATTTGATTATATGTGAATTATCCTTATTGTTTGAAACTAATTGATGATGTATGAACATTTGTAAAACATTAAAATGCCTTGTTTAAAATACCCAACTTAATGATATTTCATTAATGAATGAAACCATTGTTTAAATTCAAAGTTATGTGATAATATGTGAAAGTCATTCGATTTCTTGTCACATATAAATCATGCCTAAGTTTGGCGAAATAACTTGAACACTGTGTATTACTTGAATACAAAGTGTTTGATGAATTGTTAAATATAATACATATTCGATGTATTGTGTTTTAACGAAAATGGTAGTTATCATTAAATGATTGTTTAAATGTGTAAAGTAGTTTACCAAAGGAAACATGAATATGAAACTATTTGATTTGATCAAAGTGTTTCATCAACAAAGGGTATAAATATAAAAGAGAATCCAATTACTATGATTTGATCAATAGTAATGAAATTCAACTTTATAAGAATGGCATGAAAGAAATTGTGAAATGCAAAGTGTTTTGAAACGTCAAAATACAAAGCATCACAATGTGATATTAGATATCAAAGGGGGTTGAATAGAAGGCACCAAATAAATCGTTGTAGTGTATATGTAGAGACCATTAGTTAAGAAATAGTTAGCACTCAATTAGAATGTAGTGAACCATTTGAATTAGTGAAAGTTTTGGGGTTATTCAATATAACCAAAACTATAGCGAATAAGTCCTTGTAGAGTATTCATTGGAAACTTTGAATACAAAACCCATAGCTCAAACCAAAAGGAAAGCAAAACTTGTATTGCTTGGATTTTGGTACATTGTTGAGAAAGCTCACTTCTAGTGATGTTTCTCAATTATGGGGAAAATGTAAAATTGTGTAAAACACAATGAGGATTCAAAACCCTGCATCAGAGTGTTGAGAAGCGCAACTAACAATGTTCCTGAACGATTCTCTTCACAGAAGGAAAGAATCAATGATTTTGATCATTGTGTTTTTCCCTCCACTATTGTTTTTCACTACATGAAGTAGGATTCAAAATGTAAATCCATATCTTGTATGGAAACATTTGTGAATCACTTGTCATGATTTTTGAAATGTGACATACCTACGAACTACTTAGGAAATAATGGTAAACTAAATTATGAGAAATCCTCGAAGCAAAATTCAGTTGAGATTAGAAAGCAATTCATAGCTGAATCTCACAAGTAAAAGGAGTTACTTGGAATTTTCCCAAATGACTGCAAAGCCATAGTAGGAAAAAAGGGGTGAATGACAAAAGCACAATTTGTCAAGTATTGGACAAATTCAAATGAATTTGATTCATGTGTGCTAAATGTCTAGTGGATTTAAAACTAGTAAAGTACTAGTATCTCATAATAAATCTCCAAGTTTGATATTTCATCAAAAGATTTTGAAGTTATTCAAAACAATAAGGAGATATGCAATTTGCATAAAATTGAGTGGGAGCTATGAAAGTCTTAGTGACAGAATATGTGATTGGCATATTTTAAGTGGGAGCAATATGAGTCTCAAATTCAAATATGTAGAAACATAGTTTGAGTAAGAGTACTGACTTGTACCCAAATATGTTAGCAACATAGTTTGAGTGGGAGCTTATAGGAGTAATTCTTAAGTATGTTAAGAATGAAAGGCACAAATACTTATGAATAATGATTCATAAGATGTAGAAGTTGATAATAGGTGTATTATGATATTATGTAGTATTCCATAAAGGATTCTGAAAGCTGTTTCAGAATAGAAGTTAATTAAGGAACTAGTCCTTATTGACTAAAATTAGGAATAGCATTAAGTTTAACATCAATGGTTGAAACAAAGAAAAGGATGATCGTCATCCACTATGTTAAGACATGGGTTCTGTCTTAGTAAACCATGATGATAACTTAGCATAATATGTGATCCAAATAAGGAACTTTTGAAAGTGATTAAGTCTGAATCACAGAACGTTGAGCTAAGTTTGTCCGCAGTGTCTAATACAGAACTGTAGACATGTCTTCCAAATCCATAAAGGATGACATATCTTAAATCATAAAGAGTTATGTTATAAGGGAATATGTTGGAAACTCCTGTAGATACCAATTAAAGTCCAATAGGAAGCGAGGTGAACAAAACATCGAAAGTTGCACAAAGTGCACTAGTGTTTCGATGAATACATTTATAATAATAGATAAGGGTACCATCTAAAGTGTTGTATAATGTTATGGCGGGGCTAATTCGCTTTTAACATAGAATGATGTGTCCCAGGGCATAGTGCCCATGAGAAAGCCCTCAAGGTTGATCTAACGTCACTATAGGCTCCTGGAATTAGGCCTCGTTCTGCTGCCATAACGACGATGCATACACACAGATGCTATCATGTGATGATAGAATATTAATGTCAATCAAAGTGACATTAGTAAGTTGCAAAGGATCTGGGACTGTAAAGTACAGACCCAAGACTCAACCTCTTCCGTGAGCAAGCATGTTCTAGATACCAGGTATATGGTGCCAATAATTAAGAACAAATGCAGCTAGTGTCTTTGTACTCTAGTGCAAGTGGGAGACTGTTGGAAATATGCCCTAGAGACAAATAGTAGTAAGGACTATTATCATATTTCATATAGTTTATGATAAACTTTATATCATGCTATAACTGTATTGAGTGGAAACATCAATACATGTGTGATATAAAAACAAACCAGGGGTTCCTAGTGAAACTCTAGTCACTGGTTCGTTCGTCAACAGATGATCATGTTTCCTGATCATGTGGCATTGTGCCAGTTGGAAATGAGGTCATCTCATTCGGAGAATGAGATGATGAACCAATACCCAACCTAAGCATCGTGATTCGATCATGTCATGAAGTTCAAGTTACAATGATTAGAAATGGATCCTCGGAGACTATTCCTTAGACCGTGAGGCTATATCAATCACTGTCTCCCGAGAGTGCTTAGATATCATCAAACACCATCTGGTAAAACAGTGGTTATAAAGGTCTGTTCAGGTATTTGGAGGAAACCGTAGAGGCAATATATGTCAAGAGCAGGATTTGTCCGTCCATGTGACGGGAAGATACTCAAGGGCCCACTCGGAGAAGTTATCTCCAATAGCCGCACAGCGTGTGATTAGATCACGGGGATATCACTTGTCGGAACGAGTCAAGTAGCATTGTTCAGTACTGAGATTGAACACGACATGGTGATGTCATTGATCAAATCTCTGGCAATGCAAGTATCGAGAGACAAAGGGAATAAGACACGACTGTCTCGGTTCAAACGACAAAAGATCTTCATGGAACGCACAGGGGTCACATGGCCATCCAGGTCCCTCTGTTGATCATTGGTGCGGGAATGTCCCGACCATGTCTGGAGTGTTCCTGAACCGTAGGGTATCACGCTGAAGGGCTTGATGATGCTTAGAGAGCATTTATAGGATCGATAGAATCGCTGAAGAAAAGAAGGGAGAAAACCGGAAGGGTTTCGGTAAGTCCGGAGGATGTCCGGACTGGAGGTGGAAGGTGTTCCATGGCCACGGAGATTAGATAATGTGTGAATGAATGTTAAATATTGATTTAATCATTTATTCATAATTATTTAATAAAGAGAAAATCAATTAAAAGGTCAAAAGGCTTAATGGGCCAATTCTGGAGGGAGAGGGCCCATTAGGGAAAAGGAGAAAGGGGAGAAGGGCCAAGGGGGAGGCCGGCTGGGCCTAGGCCCCCCACGGGGCCCACTAGTGGTCGGCGGCCACCTCCTCCCCCTCCTCTCCTTTAGTCCCACCCCGGGACTTGAGGGGAGGTAGTACCTCCCCTCCCCCTATATAAAGTGGGGTATTTGGCCTAGAAAAGACAACCCAATAATCAATAAAGGTCTCCCCACTTTTGGGAGGACCTCCAATTGATATTTTCTCTCTCCCCCTCTCTCTCTCGTGACCGTGGTCCCAAGTCTGGACCACGCAAGCGAGAGACATCTTCACCGCGGAGCGCCGTCACGCTGCGAGATTCGGATCCGGGAGCTCTACTTCCGCAACTGCTGCTGGATCGGGGAGGCGGGAGCCATCGTCAGGCACCAGACGTGTGTAACTCCCCGCGAGGTGTCGTACTTGAGGCACTCAAGTTGTTGGAGCCAGAAGGAGCGCAAGGACTTCATCACGACCTTGAGGTTGGCTTCAGCTCGTCTACATCAACCACACTCTCCTGAGCGTTGCCAACGCTTTTCGGTCTTCAAGGGTAAGTTCGCGAAAAGCCCCTCCCGTTACTGTATTACTAATAGATAGGTCCTGGCAGCTTCAAGGGTTCAGGGGCGTAGAGTAAAATTTATTGTTTTTATGCGTGGAACCCCTACAGGTTCATTAGCATCTAGTGGTGGTTTATGGAGCTGCATAGGATGAACATAAAGGAGCATTTCTAGTGGAATTAGCAGAAGTGTGTAGAGATCAATCTCTCCCTCTGTTGTTGGCGGGATTTTAATACAATGACATTTATATATGAAAAGAATAAAAACCATGTCCTAAGCACATGGAGTCGTATCTTCAATTAAATCATTAATACTTATGGCTTGAGGGAACTTCAGATGTTAGGGGACAATATACTTGGTCTAATAATCAAGCTATTCCTACCTTGGAAAATTTAGACAGGATTCTAGTTTGTAAAAATCGGGAGAGTTTATTGTCTCTAGCTACAGTGCACAAACTAACTAGGGAAATCTCTTCACAGTCGCCTGATCATGGATACTATGAAAGGGAAGATTGGGGAAATAAAGATTTTAGGTTTGAAAAAAGATGGTTAAAAAATCCTAAGTTTATGAATAGAATTGAGAAAATTTGGAATATGCGTGTGAGATGCAGAAATAATTTGGATAGGTTGCAGAAGAAACTAAAAACTATTAGAAATGATCTGAAAGGCTGGGGGGATCACATCAGGGGGCAGAAGAAACAACTCAGAAAATAGTTGAGTGAGGAGTTGCAAGAACTAGAAGATATTGAGGAACTCATTCTACTCAATAAATAATAGTTAACCAGAAAAGCTCATGTTCAACAAGAGTTGTTTGAGATTTATGAAAAGGAGGAACAATATTGGCAACAGAGATCAAGGGATAATTGGTTGTTGAGAGGAGACAGTAACACAGAGTATTTCCATAGAGTAGCTCATGGTCTAAGAAGGAAAAAATGTTCTCTTCTTTGCAGATTGAAGGAGAAAAAAATCAAGGGACCTATGATCTCTTGAATCATGCTACTGATTATTATAAAAAACTATTTGGGCCTGCAGATGGTTTTGCTATCGGACTTTTTGATGACAATTGGCAGAGCTAGGAAAATCTCAAGATCAAGATAGAGAAAGAATGGGAGACCTTTCTCAGAGGAAGAAATTAAAGATGTGATTGACCAAATGGAAAAGAATAAAGCTGCTGGACCTAATGGGATACCTGCAGAGTTCTATCAACTTTGCTGGCACCTTATCAAGCATGATGTTATGGTAGCTTTTGCAAATTTTCATTCACATAAGATTGATCTGAATAGCATCAACTATGGTATAATCACTTTACTACCAAAAAGTGAAGATGTTCGGCGCGTGGCAGAAGCAAGATTTTCGGTTCCTCGCTCGATGTTGACTCGCCGAAGTCTTTTGAGGGTATGGTTCCCAGACATCAGTGTCTCTAGTGGACCATACTTTTTGGTCGTGCCTCCCTAATTTGAACTTGATAACGTTGCTCGATGCGTCTGCCGTTTAGTCAGGCTGCTGGGTCCCACATGTCAACCTCTCATTAGCAGAATCGTGTGTATGATGGAATTTTTTCCTTCGCTCGCGCTACCCTATTCCAAACTTGATAGCATTACTCGATGCATCTACCGTTTAGTCAGGCTGCTGGGACCCACTTTTCATCCTCTCATTAGAAGAAACGTGTGTATGATGGAATTTTTCCCCTCAATCGCGCCTTCGTGTTCCGTACTTGATAGCATTGCTCGCTGCATCAGCCATGCTGGTGGGTTCCTTATGTCAGCCTCACATTAGAAGAATCGTGGGTATGATGGACTTTTTTTCTTCTCTAGTGCTACCCTGTTCCTAAATAGATAGCGTTGCTCGACGAATCTGCCGTTTGGTCATGCAGCTAGGTCCCACATGATATCCTCTCATTAGAAGGATCGGTTGTATGATTGATTTTTTCTCTCTGCTCGTGTCTCCGTGTTTCGAACTTGATAATGTTGCTCCCTGCATCAGCCATTTTTTTCAGGCCGCTGGGTCCCCCATGTCATCCTCTCATTAGAAGAAACGTGTGCATGATGGACTTTTTTCTCGCTCGCGCCTCCCTGTTTTGAACTTGGCAACGTTGCTCGATACAACACCTGTATAAGGTCGCACTGGTGGGTCCCACATGTCGATCTATCTTTAAATGAAATGTGTGTATGATAGACCTTTTTTTGGCTGCATCTGCTATTTTGAGCTTTGCAATGTTGCTCGATGTGGTAGCCGTGTATGTTCTTGCTGCTGGCCTCCATGTCAGCTTTCTGGTATGTTCTGGCTTGTGGGTCCCCAATGCAACCTTGTATTTTTTGGTGGGTAGATCCCCGTTGCCAGCCTCTCTGTACAAGTATTTAACTTTTTTTTCAAACCCCACCAATCAACTTGAGGGATGCTGCAGGCTAGTGGGTCCATGATGTTAACCTCTCTGTAATGCAATATTACTACAGTAGAAGAAAAAACTCAAGACTTCCAGTAGATTTAAACTGTGTGTGTGTCGCCACTTGGCCAAAGATATTTATAGAAAATATATTATTAAACATTCCTTAGTACCTTCAAGTTATGTGCTAATGTTTTTAAAAAGATGTCGTGTGTCCGCATTTATATTTTTTCAAATAAAAGGGCAGCCTCCTAGCATTTCAATTTATAAAATGCCACATATATAATGGACTAGTTTCTTAAATATATGGGTAGGCGGAGTTTTTTAAAGAGGTGGAGGCGGAGTTTTTTAAGAGGTGGGGGGCAATGCTCAAAAGGCCGTATTAAAAATATTTTGGGTTATTCTACATGGTCCATCTACATGCGTTATACTCCATGGGATCCTTTCTTAAATTTCACTGGGTTGTGCTAAGCAGTCCCTTGACCCTGACAAGGCTGAATTAAAATGTTTTTGCCTATGATCCATGGGATCCTTTCTCAAATTTCACTGGCTTGTGCTCAGCAGTTCCCTGACCCTACGCTACAAAAGCAATTCTCTGACCCAAAAAAGGTGTGTGTATGTTGGACTATTTTTTCGGGTCAAACTTGATAACGTTGCCGGGTCCTCCATGTTAGCCTCTCACCACGCTGGACCTTTTTCTCGCTCGCGCCTCCCTATTTTGAACTTGGCAATGTTACTCGATGCAGCATCTCAATAAGGTCGCGCTACTGGGTCCCATGTGTCAGCCTCTGTGTAAATGAAACGTGCGCATGATGGACTCCTTCTAGTGCTCATACGGATATTCCGTACCATCTCCTGCAAATTTCTTTGCATGCAAAAGATCCAAAAGCATGGGGTTAATATCATACCCTCTTGGGTTATTGGATTTTAAATAAGCGTCCATGGGCGGAATTCCTTACAGCCTCAAGCTGTATTATATGTTGGTACTCACCCATAATGTATCACCTAAATAATAAACAACTTTAGTAAAACAATGAGTAAATTAAGTAACTAAGAACAAAGACCAAAAGCATTTAGCTCCCCGGTAACGGCGCCGGAAAATAACTTGATGACTGCAAGTGCATAGATCAATTGTAGCTAGTTTTGAAGTAAAGATATCGAACCCACATAGAGCTATTGGTAAAGGTCTTTATTCCCCTCGTTACTATCAACCAAAGAATACTTATAAGCTATCTTTGATCTCATGTAAAAGGTGTTTGAAAGGTTTATGGTTGTTTGTAGAAAATTAATTAAAACAAGTAAAAGAAAATAATTAACAAGATTATATGAAAGCGTGGTTGAACTCAATAGGTCTAAAACATTCTCGGGGATGTAGGATACACCACTAGCATAGCATTATTGTTATATGTAATTAAGATAACATACTCCTTATGTCATGATATGTGTGGAGAGATCCCCATAATAAGATGTTCACTACAAGGCTCGTAGGAAGCCAATTTGTTGAGCCAAGAGTGAGGTCACCTCTAAATAACCACTGTGATGTCTGAGAGTAGTCACCCATACAAACCACCACAATTAAGGGTTTCCCTGTGGATATCGTAATTAGCTTAGGGAGTCCCTCTTTAATCCTCCTTTGACCGTGTAGGTTACGAGCCGACGCCAATCTTTCATGGGGCATTCCGGGTATGCTTCTAGGACACGTCCAAAGGATTTATCCCTCCCTTTAGTCCTGAAGGTAAATGATATGCGGAAAAATACACATACCATCTAAAGAGAGAGATCAAACACAAATCATAATTATATCATAGACAAGTAAGTCATACGGACACAAGAATAGTTCATCCTTACTACAAGTTCATAATGGTGCCAGGGTTTCTCCATCTCCTCAAGAACAAAGGAACTAATCACTCATGGAAGTAATCAACAACATCCTCATCGTCAAATGAATGGATAAAAGTTCGAAGTTAGATCTAATGCAAACCACAATTGGATCTAGAATTACAAAGAGATCTAATAGACGAAATATGGGACTAATGGTGGTGATGGAGATGCAGCGGGTGCTGATAAAGGGGATTATGTGTTGTCCTCCAATGATCCGTGAATCAGCTGGGATTTTACCCCAACCAAGTTCCTCCTTCATATCCCTCTCATATGTGGTTTTTCGTGGTGTTTGGTGCCTGTGAATGTCGGATCTCCCTCTCGTCTTTGCTAGGGAGAAGTATTTGACGAGGCGGTCACGATGGCGCCTGGTATGGGCGGGCTCCACCTGTACCAGTGGTTGTTATCGGTACTGATGCCTTCTCCTTGTTTAGTATTCTTCCAGGTGCGAAGGTAAATTCATAAAATGACTTTTGTCACTTAGAAATATCATATAATTACACAATATGACAACTCTAATTGATATGTTCAGATATGACTCCATGATTTGGGATCCTGTTGAAACAAGAACAAATTAGCGCGCGTAGACGCAGTGAAGTACAAAAATCCCTACTCTATTTATGCAAAAAGAAAAGGTAAATATGCTTCAATTTTGGACTCATCAACTCCCCCAAGCTAGGATCTTGCTCGTCCCCAAGCAAGATGGTGGATTATGGACAAGATCATCATGTTCATGAGACACGAGTCGTTACAATAAATGAGGTAGGAATTGAAGCAGGAATACAACACCGGATGTAAAGACACATCGGGGCTATTACCATACCCTTACATATTACATAACTTAGAGGCTTCCACACCTTTTTTAGTATTAATGAAATTATAAGAAGCTGCTAGTGATTCAACATATCATATAATCACGGAGATTAAAGATACAGAGCACTAAGTTTAGTAATGAAGATTCATGATCATTTTCTTTCTCTTTTATTTCTATGTTTGATTCTTTTGATAGTTGCTTTCTTCTTTTCTTTTGCTACTTGTATGTCTATATTTTTACTTGCTCCCTTTTCTCTTCTTCTTTTCATCATAGCTATTTGATCATGCTCACTACTTGAATGGCTTTCAAAAACTCTTAATTATAATATGCTACCAGAATTCTTCTTCTCATAACTTAGTCAATACTTTTGTTGGTGTGGAAGTCCCTAAAATTATGACAGTTGTACAAGTATCATAACACTCAACCTAGTTCAATCATCTAATATAATAATCATGAATCAAACACAACTTCAGTTATCATAAAGTCCCATAACTCAACAAATATAAATTTTCTCTTGAACAAAGGGAACTCAAAGTTGATGCAACTAATGC
The DNA here is from genome assembly GCA_910589775.1 of Avena eriantha. NCBI lineage: Eukaryota > Viridiplantae > Streptophyta > Magnoliopsida > Poales > Poaceae > Avena > Avena eriantha. Next base: position 237,013,273 of record OU342743.1, read on the forward strand.
AAATTCAGAATTTTAAACCTAACCATGCATGAAGAAAAGTAAACATGCAAAACTGTAAGATAGATTCCAAGGTTCTCACAGATCCACCCAAGCTTGGAATCAAGCCGGTTGGATCAAATAATCCCTCGCGAATACTTACTCCTTCTTGGGAGTAAAAAAGTCATCATCTTCCTCTTCTTCATCCGCCTTGAGCCTGCAAGCTTGAGCAAAATATGAAAATCGAGTAGACATCTCAATGATGCCAACACGTAATTCTTTGGTTTCCTTGTTTAAATTTATCCTATCGTCGGCAATCTCCATAATGATCTTGGTCAGGATTTGTACTCTACCGTCAATGTCATTGATACGTTGCAAACGTATCCATAATTTTTGATGTTCCATGCTTGGTTTTATCTACTTTCTTATGTTTTGTCCACACTTTGGAGTACTTTTCATATGATTTCTTGGACTAACCTATTAACAAGAGCCACAGTGCTAGTTGCCTGTTTTCTGCTGTTTTTGGTTCCAAGAAAGTCAGAAAATGAATATTCTCGGAATTGGACGGGACAAAAGCCAAAGTCATTATTTTACCAAGGGACACTTGGAACCAGAATACGTGACGGAGAGGGGATGGGGCCCAGCCACACCACCTGGCCGCGCGGGCTGGGCCTGGCCGCACCAGGGGGTGGTCTGGCCGCCCAGACACCCCCTCGGTCTCCCTCTTCGCCTATAAGTTGCCTTCTGACCTAAAAACTCAGGGGGGTTCGACATTTTTCCAGAAGGAGTTCCGCTCCGCCGCCACCAACAGATTCCACGAAACAGCACCAGAAACTCCGTTCTGGCACCCTCCCGGGACGGGGAATTGGAGGAGATCATCGCCATCATCATCACCATCGGTCCTCCATCAACCATCCATGTTTCCCCCATCTATGAGTGAGTAATCCCCCGCTGTAGGCTATGGGGATGGTAGGGATTGGATGAGATCGTTCATGTAATGGCATCAGATTGTTAGGGCATGGTGCCTACTATCTTCTATTAGTGCTTTATGACTTTGTTGCAACTTGTTATGCTTAATGCTTGTCACTAGGGCCCGAGCGCCATGATTTTAGATTTGAACATGTTATTGATTCATTATGATAGTATTGTTTTTGGTCTTACCTGCAAGTTGTATACACATGTTGTTGTCCGGAACTAATGGCCCCGAAGTGACAGAAATCGGGATAACCGGAGGGAATGGCTTTGATGTGAGGATCACATGTGTTCACGGAGTGTTAATGCTTTGCTCTAGTGCTCTATTAAAAGGAGCACCTTAATTGCCAGTAGTTCCCCTGAGGCCCCGCTGCAAATGGGCTGGCAGGACAAAAGATGTTGTGCAAGTCCTCATTACGAGCACGTATGACTATATATGGAACACATGCCTAGGATTATCTAGTACTTAGATGCTTTATCTTATTTATCTGCAATAGCCCTATGTTCTGATTGCTATGTGAATTGTCTTGTCCATGCAATGCCCGTCCATTCATCCCCATGCCTACCGCACTCGAATCCTACTATTTCCTGCTATTGTTACTACTGTCATTGCTTTGCTACTACTGCTACTTTACTATTCCTACTACAAAACTATTGCTACCGATAAACTGCTGTGAGCAAGATTGTTTCCAGGTGCAGCTGAATTGACAACTCAGTTGTTAAGGCTTGTAAATATTCTTTGGCTCCCCTTGTGTCGAATCAATAAATTGGGTTTCACTTCCCTCGAAAATATTGCGATACACCCCCTATACTTGTGGGTCATCAAGACTATTTTCTGGAACCGTTGCTGGGGAGCATAGCTTTATTTATCAAGTCCACTTGGAATCACTTTTGTTCAAGCTTAGTTTATTTCCGCCTTGTTTGCTTGTTTCTTTATCAAAAATACAAAAAATTAGTTCCTACTCTAGTTGTTATGTTCGTTGGTTTGTTATTGTCTTGCTTTATCATGCTTTTTATCAATGGTTGGTTTCTTTGAAACTAAGTCTTATTGGCAAGGTGGGTTCACGGAAGATCAAAAATATTATTATAAGGAACACCGCTTGTCACAAAAAGGGAAACACTTGTGGGAACAAATTGATAAATTGTATACCATTGCTAGAAACGTGTGCTCTACTTATAATGTTACTTATTGCTTTGATAAATCTTGTTGCTGTAAGAGGTATAAACACCTCCCTTTTCAATGTGAGTATAATGATAATGTTACCATATCTTCTTATGTTAAAGGAAACTATGACATTTATGATGTGGAACAAATTCAAGAATTTATTGCTTGGAAGGGTGCATTTGAACTTTCTAGTTTGCTTGAAAATATTGATGATTCACCTTATAAATATGAGGTTTATGATATACTTAGATTTTTCTTTGATAATTACAAGGAAGAAAATGGCTATATTCTTAAATACATTAGATGAAAAAGAGGAGGAGAGTGATGAACAAAAGGAGGAATAATGGATTAGCTACCCATGCATACCTTCTAATGAGAGTAACTCTTTATCCCTTACATTATTTGATTGTCCCCCACACTTACCAAAGGAGGATGAATGTTATGCTCACGTTATCTATGATAATCCTTTATTTGTGCCTAACTTCGAGATGCATGGTACTAAAGAGTTTTTCTTAGAAATTGTTTATGATAAAGCTCTAGACAATGGTCCTATATTGAATGATCAGTCATCTTGTTATAGAATTGTTAAAAGTGGGGTTGAAGGTTTTAATCCCACTATTTTTGAGCTTGATAAAAATTATGTTTTTGTAGAACATGAAAAGCATGCTTTATGTGATAGTTATATTGTTGAGTTTATTCATGAGGCTACTGAAAATTATTATGGAGAGAGAAAAATATGGTTGTAGAAGTTTTCATGGTGTTGAAACACCTCTCTATGTGCTGAAAGTTTTGAAATTACTCTAGTTTTATCGTCCTATGCCTGTCACTTTGTTCTTTGCGAATTTATTTGCATACAAGATTCCTATGCATAGGAAGTGGGTTAGACTTAAATGTGTTTTGAATTTTCTTCTTGATGCTCTCTTTTACTTCAATTCATATTTCTTATGTGAGCATCCTCTCAAACTATCATAACTAACTTAAAGGCGTTAAAGAAATGTACTTATTGGGAGATAACCCAAAAGTTTTAGATGAGTCTTGGAAGTTATTACTTCAGTAATAACCGCTCCTTATCCTTTTTATTTGCTTTTTGTGCCAAGAGTAACCTCTAATGAGAGGGAAGTAATGTTTTGGAAAGTTGGTGTCCCGAAACAGATTTCTGTGCTTCACCGTAAAAATTCGTGTAAAAGCTCTGTTCGTACTTTTAAGGCGTGACTTTTTGTGCTTCTGCCCCAGGTTGTCATCTAACTTTCGTTAGTTCAACACGTTTTGATTGGAGCAACAGAAGGTCTTCAAAAAATTCGTCTTTACCTGCTGGTATGTTTTGACATATTTCTGCCATTTTCTGCATTTGCTTCTTGTTGGTTCCTTTTTGAGTTCTTTTGGGGAATTAAGATTTTTGAGGAAAGTGATAAAGTATCTTGTGTTTTAATGGAAGTTTTATTGGTGTTGGAACTAAACCTAAAGACTTATTATCTTGAGTGCACTAATGTTGCTAATAAAGATTGTGTGAAATTTTGTATGAAGGAATAATTTCAGGTGTATGGAGGAATGGGTAATGAGATGAAGGATGGACTAAAGCTAAAGCTTGGGGATGCCACACGTGTGACCCCAAGAAATATCCAAGAAGTACAAGCGTCAAAGCTAGGGGATGCTGAAGGCATCCCCCTCTTCATCAATAAAAATCCCAGGTTTCTTCCAAACGCTTCATTTTTATTGTTTCATGCACAGTTGTGTTGTTCTTGGAGCGTCTTCTTTTTCGTTTTCGTTTTGGTTTTTCGTTTGCTTGGTTTGCTTAGTTTGCTGAATAAATTGGTTGGACCCCCTCTTTCATACATTGGTTTTCAAATAGTTTGGTTTGGTTTGGAAAAGAGTAGGAAAGTTCATGCTTAAGTGGTAAAGAGAGCTTGTTTTTGACTGTGGCCTATGCTTTGGCATGCCATGCTCGATATTGTTTTGGCTTTATGCTTAGTATTCTTTGCTGTAGCATGACTTATTATAAATAATTGAGATTGCTTAATGTGGCTTGGATGAATCATGCGTTGTTTTAGCATCTTAAAGCATAGTATTGTGGTATTCTCCTTTGATGCTTTATTTGGGTTGACTTGGCACATTCTCACACCATGTTATGATTATTCCAAGTCAATATAGACTTTATGATCCTTTAGTTTTCAACTTGTAGTATCACTTTATGCTTTGATTAATGATAATTTGTCGCTCTGCATGATTATGACCATTGTTGCTCTCTTATTTTGTCGCTCCCAGTCTTTTGCTAGCCTCCACAACCAAGTAAGAGTTCCACTCATGCATCGAACTCCCTAAACCAAGTTATTCGAAAGAGTCCACCATACCTACCTATTAGCATATGCTATTCCAAGTATATTCATGTTTTTGTTTACCTTCCAAATTAAACTTGTTATGAGAAAACTAGTGATTAAAGCTCTCACGAACTTGATGGAACACTTTACTTTTTCTTGCCCTTAATAAACTTGAACCATTGTGTCGTCTATGTTGTATATGCTTGCACTTATTTGTTGGGGATTAGCATAACCATGTTATCATGGGGAACACTTTCAACATTGCACTGGTACTTTGTACCTAGTTGATATCATGCTGTTTTATCTATGGATGTCGTTGGTGTGAAATGAAAGGGGAGATAGTAAGTCCATGGAGTTATGTATATGTGTTAGAGAAACGCCTGGGCCGCTGGTCTAATCCATGCTGACATGGTGGAAACCTGCAGCGTAACCATAATGAGCTGTCTATGAAGCATTCTTCTTATAAAAAAGAGTACTATATTGAGAAAAAAGAGAAAAATAAAAAAATAGATTATGAAAAGAGGAAAGAGAGAAAAAAGCACCATATTCCGATGGTAAATAAGAAGATTGCTGAGATGCTCGTTGTCTGTTGCCTTGTCATTTTGATATGGGGATTCTTCTGTATCATCGGCAAGGGGTACCCCATTGGCGGTTCTCTATGATACACATGTACTTACGCTGACAAGAACTTACCGGTGACTAAACTTGAGTAGCATGAGGAGCGGCCCTCGTAGTCAAGGGACATGAGATTTCTAACTTATACTTCGTCAAGCATGTACACCATAGTTTGTTTACTTTAACCTTAATCACTTCATGATGCTTATGATAGGGGCAACGAGAGCTGAAAGCTATTAAGTACCATAATTTTTGGAAGCTCTTTATGAGATTTGAATCCCTATTTCCTTCTATGAAGGCCCTTCTTCCACTTATATATTGAGTCTCCACCTTCTATCTTTATGCACCTACTTTGAGAGCATAGTGGCCATTCTGAGTTCTATGTGGATTGTCCCAAGACTTGTTGATTGATGCATAGCTTTGATATTGCTTGTTTTAAACTATTTGTATCTAGTCACTCTTATGAACTTTGAAATTGTCCTATGCATTTAGGTTTGCTACTCTTTGAGGGACAAGCTTAATACCACTATGCTATGTTTTCTTTATGTGAAACAAACAAACGTCTTGTAAAGCATTGTTATTCATGAATCTTTTGTTTGTGCCTTTTCATGTTGCAACATAGTTGCTTTGTCTTATTGTTAGAACTTTATCTTTCATGTTATGTTGAAGTACTATGATCCCAACTATCAATGTTTACAAATACTTTGAACAAGTTTATGATGGTGCATGTCACCTCAAAAATTATTCTTTCTTTTTATCACTTACCTACTCGAGGACGAGAAGGAGTTAAGCCTGGTTTTATCTACTTTCTTATGTTTTTTCCACACTTTGGAGTACTTTTCATATGATTTCTTGGACTAACCTATTAACAAGAGCCACAATGCCAGTTGCATGTTTTCTGCTGTTTTTGGTTCCAGGAAAGTCAGAAAATGAATATTCTCGGAATTGGACGGGACAAAAGCCAAAGTCATTATTTTACCGCGGGACATCTAGAGCCATAATATGCGACAAAGAGGGGCTGGGGCCCAGCCACACCACCTGGCCGCGCGGGCCGGGCCTGGCCGCGCCAGGGGGTGGTCTGGCCGCCCTAGACACCCCCTCGGTCACCCTCTTCGCCTATAAGATGCCTTCTGACCTAAAAACTCAGGGGGGTTCGACGTTTTTCCAGAAGGGAGTTCCGCTCCGCCGCCACCACCAGATTCAATGAAACAGCACCAGAAACTCCGTTCTGGCATCCTGCCGGGATGGGGAATTGGAGAAGATCATCGCCATCATCATCACCATCGCTCCTCCATCGAGCATCCATGTTTCCCCCATCTATGAGTGAGTAATCGCCCACTGTAGGCTATGGGGATGGGAGGGATTGGATGAGATCGTTCATGTAATGGCATCAGATTGTTAGGGCATGGTGCCTAGTATCTTCTATTAGTGCTTTTTGACTTTGTTGCACCTTGTTATGCTTAATGCTTGTCACTAGGACCCGAGTGCCATGATTTAAGATCTGAACATGTTATTGATTCATTATGATAATATTGTTTTTGGTCTTACCTGCAAGTTGTATACACACATTGTTGTCCGGAACCAATGGCCCCGAAGTGACAGAAATTGGGATAACCGGAGGGAATGGCTTTGATGTGAGGATCGCATGTGTTCACGGAGTGTTAATGCTTTGCTTCGGTTCTCTATTAAAAGGAGCACCTTAATTGCTAGTAGTTGCCTTGAGGCCCCGCTGCAAACGGGCTGGCAGGACAAAAGATATTGTGCAAGTTCTCATTGCGAGCACATATGACTATATATGGAACACATGCCTATGATTATTTAGTACTTGGATGCTTTATCTTATTTATCTGTAAATGCCCTATGTCTTGATTGCTATGTGAATTGTCTTGTCCATGCAACACCCGTCCATCCATCCCTATACCTACCGCGCTTTAATACTACTGTTTACTACAGTTGTTACTATTGTTTTTACTTTTACTACTGCTATTACCTTACTATTGCTACTAGAAAACTGTTGCTACTGATAAACTGCTATGAGCAAGATTGTTTCCAGGTGCAGCTGAATTGACAACTCAGTTGTTAAGGCTTATAAATATTCTTTGGCTCCCGTTGTGTCGAATCAATAAATTGGGTTTCACTTCCCTCGAAAATACTGCGATACACCCCCTATACTTGTGGGTCATCAGTCATCGACCTTGTTTTTGAGATCTTTGCTCATCGTCCAGTAAGATTCAACTTCCTCCCCAATGGTCTCAACACAAGCCTTCGAAATATTTTCAAGGTTCTTGATCTTTTCTTGAATCTAATCTCGGTTTCCCTTTTTCTTGGAAGAGGTTTCTGGAGGTGATTTAAGAGAAGATCCCTGAAGGATATACTTGTAGGGGTTGAGTGGAGATTCTCCTTTGTTCCTTTCTTGTTCCACGTGCCTGAGCATCTCCAATTTCTGCAGGAACATATCTTCCCAATTGGGGAGTGGAACCACTTGTGCGGACTCGCGGTTGGAGGAGGATGAAGTATCTCCTTCGGATCCCTCCTTCTTGGCTCCTCCTTTAGCGACGTGCCCCTTCTTGGCCCTGATCTTCTTAATATGAAAAGGCTGCATGGACCTTGAGTAATCAAGTGAGGTCTAAGGTTTCATTGTAAAGGACAGAAAAGAGTTCTAGATCTAAAAATAAGATGGAAGGGAACAAGAAGGAAGAAAAGTGCAAATTAAAAGACAAAATCAGTAGGTTAAAGGGGCCAAAGTCGGTCGCGAGCTGTGGTACGGCCGGGTTCCGCCCGTACCACGCCCTCGTACGGACTCCTTACCGCCTCTCTTTTTCTTTTTTTTCTTTTTTTAACGTAGATAAATACATGGGAAATAGTACTGTTAACGACCATTGGTACGAGCGCATCGGCCCGTACTGTCCGACCGTACCGAATCAAAGAAAATCGGCATTGGTACTCTGAATGGTTAACGACCAGCAGTACAGACGCGTCCGACCGTACCAGGTCGAAAAAATCATTCAGAATGACTAGAAAAACTAGATGAGTTCAAAGAAAAAGATAGAATCAACTAAAAAGTTTCCAAAGTCGCAACACTAAGTAATTGAAACTTCGTTACCTAACTTTCGCTTGTTGTATTCTTCAGCCAAGATCAAAGAGATCAATTCCACAATGTTTACTTCACCTACTCTATAATGCTTCAATCGCTGCCCAATAACAATCCAGGATGAAGAATAGGATGTAGTATTTTTAGTCTTACCACTCTAGACGGATATGCTTCTTCAATGTCATAGGTCCTTCCCGCCTGGATTTCAGTTTTCCTATAGAAATCTTAAGCCTAGAGTTGTAAATAAAACTTTATCTCCAGTTTTAAATCTCGTGTTCTCTAACTTTTTTGTCATGCCACTTTTTAACTCTTTCTTTAAATATTCTAGTGTTTTCATAAGCCTCATTCCTGAGTTCATCTAAAGCATGAATGTCTAAGATTCATTTCCCCCCTGCAGTTATAAAGTCAAAATTCATAGTTTTGATAGCCCACTAATGAGTGCATATTTGCATCATGTTTTATAGTATTAATTTGCATTGTAGATGTAGGATCTTGGTATTTTACGGCGTTCGCGCGCACATTTTATCTTTGTTTTCACCAGGATCAGGACAGATGATGGATCCAATGGACACAATTCTTGGAGCAGTTGTACTAGGGAGAAAAGGAGTAAAAAACAACATAGCTTATTTGGGAAATATCAATAACACCAGAAGAAAACCTAAAGCGACCAAGGCCTCTAGAGAGTTTAACGACCAACTATACGACGGAAATACTTTTTCCGGCCGTATATTTGCGATCGTATAGTTTGCACCGCCACCGCCTCCTCAAATAGTTTCACCTTGTGCAACTGGATCAGGGAGACGACATACAGAACACCCAGAAATCGCCGAAAGCCTCACCTCCGGAAGGAATCTAGAGGGGGAGCTCGCCCAAGGGATCCATCTTCGCCCTACGCAGATCTGGGAGGCCAAGGCATCAATCTTCATCTTCATCAACCGCTGCACACCATCATCTACATCCATCCCATCTTCACCCATCTAGATCTTGTTGTAATTTCCATACTTTTTGTGGATTTATACAAGAACTATTCATTTTCAATTGATTCCATTACCATTGCTATGATGTTGATTGCCTCCATGTCTGAGTAGATCATTAGTTCTTGGGGAGATGGAGAAACCCTAGCATATGATTGAGATAATATAGAGATTATTATGTTATACATCATTATGTGTATGAGTTAATTGTCTTCATCTTGATGTTGGGAGTTGTGCACCTCCTTAATATTTGCCTCTTATGGGGACTTGATGAAGGGGATTACTTGTTGGTAGACGGAGGGATGATAACACTTACTGTGATTATAAAGTTGTTGTCATTCTTTACGTACTAACTTGGGGAATCAAGGAGAACTCATAAAGCCATGTCCATGCCACGGGAGAAATCCCTTAATAGCGGGATAATACGATTGATGTCGTTTATCTGTCAGCTGTGGTTATGAAGGATGATGTGAGCAGTGGTTGCTGCCTATTTGTCCATATATGGAGATCCTCCCACATACATACATATCATGAGAATATTTGTTATAATAATCTTGATTGCTTAGTCTAAATTGCTAGTGGTGTATCCACCACTCCCTGAGAACGCCTTTTTCCCTATTGCAGTTGCAAGTTCTTTTATATACGCGAATCTTACTTTCTGCATTAAGTTTTAACTTTACTTTAAATTGCTTCGTTCAATCAAAAACTGAAAAACAACTTTACTTTTCTTGCATCTTAAATTTATTCCTTAAGTACTTCGTTTAGTTATAGTTAAAAGCATTTTAGTCTTTTGCCTACTGCTCCCTGTGGATCGATATCTTTATTTTGAAACTAGCTACAAACGATCTGTGCACTTGCAGTCATCACCCGTCGAGCTTTATGCTTGAGTTCTAATGGAAGGCGACAATTTTTACTGTAAACCATTTTGTATGGTGTCATTCCCATTGGGTTCTTGAATGCTGTGCGATATGCCCATAATGCATCATTAAGCTTCAAAGCCCAGTCCTTTCTTGACCTATTCACCATCTTCTAAAGTATGACCTTGATCTCTTTGTTAGATAATTCCACTTGTCCACTGGTTTGAGGGTGGTAAGGTGAGGCTACCCGGTGGTCTACTCCATATTTTTGAAGTATCTTGTCAAAAGTTCCCTTCATAAAATAAGTTCCACCATCAGTAATCAAAAATTGGGGTACTGCAAACCTGGGAAAGATGATGTCCTTGACCATCTTAATGGAGGTGGATGCATCTGCATGAGCTGTGGGTATAGTTTCAACCCATGTAGTAACATAATCAATAGCAACAAGGATATGAGTATAACAGTTAGAGAGAACAAATGGTCCCGTAAAGTCCATTCCCCAAACATCAAATGGCTCTATTACTAAGTTGTATTTCATATTCATTTCTTGTATTTTTCCTATATTACTCATACGTTGACAAGCATCGCAATTTTTAACATATTCGTGAGAGTATTTAACTAGTGTAGGCCAGTAGAAACCTGACTGCAAGACCTTGGCTGCAGTGCGATTACCAGCATGATGTACACCGTAGGGACTATCGTGACAAGATTTAAGGATGTCTTTTTCCTCGTTCTCTGGTACGCATTTACAGACTATCCCATCTATGCCATGCCTATATGGTAAGGGTGATCCCAAAAGTAATGTTTTAAATCATTGAAGAATTTCTGTCTTTGATTGTAATCCATTCCTTTTGGTAAAAACTTGCCTACTAGAAAATTAGCATAATCTGCAAACCAAGGATCACTAGGTTCTATAACTACAAGGTATTCGTCAGGCATAGATTCGTTAATAGGAATAAGATCCTCTATGATTCCTTCCATTCGTGACAAATGGTCGGCCACAGGGTTATCCTTTCCCCTCCTATCTAGTATCTGCAAATCATATTGTTGTAGTAACAAGACCCATTTAATTAGACGGGGTTTATCATCCTTCTTAGAGAGAAGATGTCTCACAGCTTGATGGTCAGTATGAACTATTACTTTTGAATTGATGATATAGTGTCTAAACTTATCACAAGAAAAAACAACAACAAGGAATTCTTTCTCAATTGTCACATAGTTCCTTTGATCATCATTAAAGACTAGTGTATTGAATAACATTGAGATTAGGACCATCTCTTTGTCCTAAAACAGCCCCAATAGCATAGTCACTAGAATCACACATAATTTCAAATGGTTCATCCCAATTGGGTGGTTGAATAGCTGGTGCAGAAATTAATGCCTTTTGAACTATTCGAAGGAATCATGGCAATCTCTATCAAAAGTAAAGATAACATCTTTATCTAAGAGACGAGTTAAAGGGGCAGCTATTTTAGCAAAATATTTAATAAAGCGTCTATAGAAACCGGCATGTCCAAGGAAATTCTTTACCCCTTTTATATCTTGCGGAATTGGAAGTGTTTCTAAGGTGGCCAAATTCGAACTATCAACCTTAATATTCTTTTTAGAAACCGTATGCCCTGAAAACTATACCTTCCCTTACCATGAAGCGACATCGCTCCCAATTTAGAACCATCTTGGTTTGTTTACACTGTTGCAAAACTCTATTAAGATTATAGAGACATTGTTCAAAAGTAGTCCCATAGACAACAAAATTATCCATAAGAACTTCCATGGAACTTTCCACAAAACTGTCAAAAAATTTAGAACACACTCTTGAAAAGTAGCAGCTGTGTTAAGTAATCCAAAATGCATTAATCGATAAGCATAGGTTCCATAGGGACATGTGAAAGTAGTTTTTTCTTGATATTCAGGCTGGATAGCTATTTGAGAATATCCAGAATATCCGTCAATAAAACAAAAGTAAGAATTAGCGGACATCCTTTCCATGATATCATTAATGAGGGGAAGTTGCTTATGCATTTTTATGGTTTCTTTATTCAACTTCCTAAAGTAAATACACATTCTATATCCTGCTATCATTCTAGCTGGGATTAATTCATCCTTATCATTATTAATTATTGTTATGCATCCTTCCCTAGGTATGGAATGAGTTGGGCTCACCCATTTACTGTGTGAAATTGGGTAGATAATACCACTGTCCAAGATAAGAATTACTTCCTTTCTTACTACCTCTTTCATTTTAGGATTCGACCTTTTCTGATTATCAACAAATGGTTTAGCATCTTCAACCATAGATATCTTGTGAGTTACTATGGTGGGATCTATACCTTTTATGTCATTAAGAGTGTATCCAAAACTTTCTCGCTGTTTGACAAGTAACTTTAACAATTTCGTGTTTTCCTCTAGAGAGAGCTTATCATCTAAGATTACTAGGCATTTACCTTTCTTATCGAAGAATTCATACCTGAGCCCTAGAGAGAGAGGTTTTGAAACAATAGGAGATGGATCCTCGTCCCATTTTCTTTCAAGTTCTTCATATTCATATCTAAGATCTGGTTCGGCCTTTGATGCAGTGTTGCGGATCTGATCCAAATCTTCTTTTGCAGAGTCATTGGCAAGCGAATCCTTGCTTGTCAAACTTCTCTCCAATTCAGATTACGGAGTGCAAAAATATATTTCTACCAATTCTTCAATAGTCTTCTCTTCTTTAATCTGAACTTTCTTCTCATAAGGTAGTCTCGTGAATTGGCTGTAGTTTATTTCTACAGTTTCTTCACCAAGCTGCAAAGATAAAGCCTGTGTTTTGTTGTCAATATAAATGTTCATAGAGTTGTAAAAATGATTACCAAAAATCACTAGGCAACTGGGGTTCAAAGGTATTTCGATAATGTGAAAATCAACTGGATACACAAAAGCCCCAATAGAGATGTAAACATTGTGAAGTATCCCACGAGTAGGATGCAAAGTTCGATTAGAAAACATAAAATTAGCTTCTGATGGCTTAAGGTAAGATTCATCAAGGTGATCATCCAATTCTTCATAAATTGTATAAGGCATAATGTTTATGGAAGAACTTAAGTCATAGAATCCTACATAAGTAATCCCTCCTAAGCAAAAGGAGTTTTCAGCTGACTTCTATTCTTACCATCAAGCTTGTGTCCTATCATTTCGGAAGACTCTTTAGTTACCATTATCACTTCTTCCTTGAATAATTCTGGTTCCAAAAGTTCTTTTACTATCCCAATATTTTCTTTAATGGCTCTGAAGTCCCTAGTTAACCTTCCTATTGTTTTATTCCCTTCACCCCTGCTATCCATTACTTTAGTTAGAATAGTTTCCTCCTTGGCTAACATTCACTTTTGCATTTTTGAATATTTATCGTTGTGGCAAGTTTTAGAGGGTTTTTCTTCCATAGGTGGTGTATGATACATTACAAATGTATCTATAATGTTTGATGTTCCATGCTTAGTTTTATCCACTTTCTTGTGTTTTGTTCCAACTTTGGAGTACTTTTCATATGATTTCTTGGACTAACCTATTAACAAGAGCCACAGTGCTAACTGCCCGTTTTCTGCTGTTTTTGGTTCTAGGAAAGTCAGAAAATGAATATTCTCGGAATTGGACGGGACAAAAGCCAAAGTGCCTATTTTTCCGGAAGACATCAAGTGCCAGAATACGAGACGGAGAGGGGCCAGGGGGCCACCACACCACCTGGCCACGCGGCCAGGCCTGGCCCGTCCCAGGGGTGGTGTGGCCGCTCCCGGCACCCCCTCGGCCTCCCCTTCCGCCTATGAGATGCCCTCGGGATGAAAACCCTAGGTACCCGATCAAAAATCCACGAAAGAGTTTGTAGCTGCCGTCATCTCCATCCCTAGATCGGGAGGGATCTGAAGCTCTTCCCGGAACCCTGCTGGAGAGGGGAATTTGAAGGGTTCCATAGCAGAAAACAAAAAAAATTCTATCTACTCAAACACTAATACCAGGATCTATACTATGTAGACATAAGTAACGGAGAAGGAATACAGTATTCATACCTTTGCAAACAGAGGCACGCCTTACGCAGGAAGACGTATATTTATGAAGACGAGCAGCACCCCAAGTGTGGTGCCTCTGAAGTACTACACACGTCCGGTGTAGATGGCGTCTCTCGGGCTCCGATCTAGCCGAGCAACGGAAGAAGAAGATGTCAGACCGAAGATCACACGACGATAGTGTGAAGGTGGAGAACTCAAATCCCTCGAGGTCCTCCCCAAATTATGGAGAAGTCCTCAGAGGAATATGAGAGAGAGAATGAGAGAATTGGATGCCTCCAAAGGGGTGGGGGGAGACCCCTATATATAGTAGGAGGGGAGGCTCACCACCTAGGGGCTAGGCGGTGTGGGACTAAACCCCACACCCGCCGGCCACCTAGGGGATGCCTCCGGCCCTAGGTGGGCCCCACTTGGGCGGCCCACCAAGCCAAGGCTGGCCGGCCCCCTCCCCTTAGGCGCCTTGCCCTATTGGGCCTCCCTTCGGGTGAGGCCCATTAGCATTAGGAAGCCTTTAATAATAAAATAAAATATATATTTAATATTAATTCTCCAATTAACATTTAAATACATATATTATCATATTCCTTTACTTCGGAACTCCTTCCGAACCCCTTCCGATCACCATCGGATGTTACCCGGAGCTATTCCGGTTTCTCTCTCTCTATTTCTCCTACGGTACCTCATCTATCCCTAAGGGCCCCCACCCTTAAGCGTGACATCCTTCGGTTCAGGAACACTCCGGACATGATTGAGAATCCTCTCACATCAATGATCATCAGCGGGACCTGGATGCCCATGATGACCCCCGTGCATTCCACGAATCTTATCGCTCGAACCATGAATAGTCGTTTCCCGTTCCCTTTGCCACTTGATACCTAGTTCATCCGAGACTTGATCTTCGGTATCTCCATACCTTAGTTTGATCTCGTTGCCGATGAACTTGTTTACTCGTTCCCATGCTGTTGCATTCCGTGACCCAGTCACACGCTTGCAAGCTTCGTTAATGCAACGTCACCGAGATGACCACATATGTATCTATCCGTTACATGGACTGGCAAATCCTGGTCTTGATATGTACTCCTCTACGCGCTCCTTCGGGAAACCTGAGTGGCACCTTTTCGATCACCTAGTCACGGTATGATACTTGATAACCATCTAAGCTCCCTCCAAAACGGTGATTTGCATTATCTCACAGTCTAAGGATCAGGTTTGTGAGGTTTCATGCGTTTTATCATCAATGGTGAACTTTGTAACTAGATCTCATTGAGATACAACTATCGGATGTTTGTCTATCACGTCATTCATCCAATGAAGTGACCTCATGGTCAATTGGCATAAATGCCCATGATCTTGAAACCCAGATCATCCTCATGACCAATGAACTAGTTCGCTAGAGGTAACTAGAGACACAGTTTGTTTACATACCACACGTGTATTAACGTTTCGTATTAACACAGTTATAGCACAGTATGAAACGTATTATGAACATAAAGGAGATATATCAAACAATACACTTTATTATTTGCCTCTAGGGCATAACTCCTTCATAGTTCACCCTGGAGGCCTTCTTCATCACCATGCAAGCCTCCGGTTGTGATGCGTGAGTAGTTCATCCTTAGGACTACGGATCCATGTAGTAGCTAGATGGCTGGTTCTCCTCCTTTGTGCTTTCATGTCTAGATCTTGTGATCTCCGTTCATGATCAAGATCATCTATTGTAATTCTGCATGTTGTGTTTGCGGGGATCCGATGGATATTGAGATGCTATTTCAGATTGATTATTGATTCTATCATGTCTTTGTTATTTGTGATCTTGCATGCTTTCCGTTGTTAGTAGCTATCTTGTCCAAGTAGATGCTAGCAACTCCAAGAGTTAGTATTTATGCTCGATAGTGGGTTCATGCCTCTGGTAATCTGGGGAAGTGACAGAAATCTCTAAGGCGTTGTGATGTCTACGCACTTCTATTCTTGTAGAAAGTTGTTGGGCCTCCAAGTGCAGAGGTTTGTAGAACAGCAACAAGTTTTTCCTTAAGTGGATCACCCAAGGTTTATCGAACTCAGGGAGGAAGTGGTCAAAGGTATTCCCTCTCAAGCAACCCTGCAATAAAGATACAAGAAGTCTCTTGTGTCCCCAACACACCCAATACACTTGTCAGGTGTATAGGTGCACTAGTTCGGTGAAGAGATAGTGAAATAAAAGTGGTATGGATAATTATAAGTGGTAATAGTGCTAGAAGATAACTTGATGGCGAGGAAAAGACTAAAGTATCACTGAAATAAAGATGGAAGCAAGAAAACATGTAACAGATCTAATTGCAAACGGTTGTATCAATGCTAAGAAACAAGGCCTAGGGATCATACTTTCACTAGTGAAACACTCTCATATAAATATCTTCTCTTTATGATACTACTCTTAACTACTCTCCGGTTGAACACTCTAAACGATGGTAGGGCTATAAACATCACACCTCAAAGTAAGCCTTCCCAATTTAGAAAACCCCACACTGTTACCTTGAGTACTAGATGAGTCCAACAAACACCAAATTTCATAGAAACATCCAACTCCAAATATAACTCATAACAAGTATTTGTAATCTCTAGCCTAAGTGCCACCATGGTGAGCACGCTGTCACTTTCACACACATGGGGAGAGCAGAGATCTAATAAAGCACTTGAGTAGCAAGGTAGATCTACTTGATTACAAAGCTCATGATCACAATATGATCACGCATAGATAGAGAGATGAACACATAGCTACCGGTAGAACCCTAGCCTCGAGAGAGAACTACTCCCTCCTCCTCATGGGAATCAGCAATGGTGATGAAGATGGTGGTGGAGATCGATGGAGATGGGCTCCGGGGGAACTTCCCATCCCGGCAGGGTGCCAGAACAGAGACTTTCTGTCCCCCGAATCTCCCCTTTGGTGGTGGCGGCGCTGCGGAACTTTTCGTGGCTAGAGGCTTGATTCTTTAGGGTTTTGGTATCGGGAGGCTTCTTATAGGCCAGAGGGCAAGGTCGGTGGGCGGCCAGGAGGCCCACACCACCTGGTGGCACGGCCAGGGCTAGCCCGCGCCACCATATGGTGTGGCCAGGCCCTGGCCCTCCTCCGTCTCTGCTTCTGGCTCCATGAGTCTTCCAGTAAAATAGGAACTTTGGCTTTTGTCCCGTCCAATTCCGAGAATATTGATTTTCTGACTTTCCTGGAACCAAAAACAACAGAAAACAGGCAACTGGCACTAGGGCTCTTGTTAATAGGTTAGTCCAAGAAATCATATGAAAAGTACTCCAAAGCGTGGACAAAACATAAGAAAGTAGATAAAACCAAGCATGGAACATCAAAAATTATAGATACATTTGCAATGTATCAACATCCCCAAGCTTAACTCCTGCTCGTCCTCGAGTAGGTAAGTGATAAAAATAAAGAATAATTTTTGAGGGTGACATGCGCATCAAAGACTTGATCAAAGTATTTGCAAAACATTCAAATATGGGATCATAGTATTTCAATCATAACATGAAAGACAAAGTTCTAGCAATAAGACAAAGAAACTATGTTGCAACATGAAAAGACACAAACCAAAGATTCATGAATAACAATGGTTTGCAAGACATTTGTTTGTTTCACATAAAGAAAACATAGCATAATAGTATTCAGCTTGTCCCTCAATAGAGTAGCAAATATAAATGCATAGGACACCTTCAAAGTTCATAAGAGTGACTAGATGCAATAGTTTAAATCAAGCAATATCAAGTTATGCATCAATCAACTAGTCTTGGGACAATGCACATAGAAATAAGAATGGCCACTATGCTCTCAAAGTAGGTGCATAAAGATAGAAGGTGGAGACTCAATATAATGGTGGAAGAAAAGCCTTTTGTAAAAGGAAGTAGGGATTCAAGTCTCATAAAGAGCTTCCAAAATTAGGGTACTTATAGCTTTCAGCTCTCATTGCCCCTATCATAAGCATCTTGAAGTGATTAAGGTTAAAGTGAACAAACTATGGTGTACATTCTTGACGAAGTATAAGTCAGAAATCTCACGTCCCTTGTATACGAGGGCCGCTCCTCATGCTACTCAAGTTTAGTCACCGGTAAGTTTTGTCATTGTAAACTATATGCGTATCATAGAGAACCGCCAACGGGGTAACCCCTTTCCCGATGATACGGAAGAATCCCCATATCAAAATGACAAAGGCAAGCATACAACAAGCATCTCAACATTCTTCTTATTTACCATGGGAATATGGTGCTTTTTCTCTCTTCCTCTTTTCATAATATTTTTTTCTTTTTCTCTTTTTTTTTTCTCATTATAGGACTCTTTTTTTATAAGAAGATGCTTCATAGACAGCTCATTATGGTTACGCTGCAGGTTTCCACCATGTCAGCATGGATTAGACCAGCGGCCCAGGCGTTTTCTCTAACACATATACATAACTCCATGGACTTACAAGCTCCCCCTTTCATTTCACACCAACGACATCCATATACAAAAGAGCATGATATCAACTAGGTACAAGTACCAAGTGCAATATTGAAAGCGTTCCCGCATGAAAGCATGGTTCTGCTAATTCCCAACAAATAAGTAGAAGCATATACAACATAGACGACACAATGGTTGAAGTTTATTAAGGGCAAGAAAAGTAAAGTGTGCCATCAAGTTCGTGAGAGCTTTAATCACTAGTTTTCTCATAGCAAGTTTATTTGGAAGGTAAACAAAAGCATGAATATACTTGGAATAGCATAAGCTAGTAGGTAGGTATGGTGGACTCTTTGGAAAAACTTGGTTTAGGGAGTTGGATGCATGAGTGGAACTCATACTTGGTTGTGGAGGCTAGCAAAAGACTGGGAGCGACAAACAAAGAGAGCAATAATGGCCATAATCATGTAGAGCGACAAAACATCATTGATCAAAGCATAAAGTGATACTACAAGTTGAAAACTAAAGGATCATAAAGGCTATGGTGACTTGAGATAGTCATAACATGGTGTGAGCATGCGCCAAGTCAACCCAAATAAAGCATCAAAGGAGAATACCACTATACTATGCTTTAATATGCTAAAATAACGCATGATTCATCCAAGGCACATTAAGGAATCTCAATTGTTTATAACAAGTCATGCTACAACAAATAATACTAAGCATAAAGCCAAAAACAATATCAAGCATGGCATGACAAAGCATAGGTCATAGTCAAAAACAAGCTCTTTTACCACATAAGCATGAACTTTCCTACTCTTTTCCAAACCAAACCAAACCAAACTATTTGAAAACCAATGTATGAAAGAGGGGGATCCAACCAATTTATTCACAAACTAAGAAAACCAAGCAAACTAAAAACCAAAACAAAACGAAAAATAAGATGTTCCAAAGAACAACACAACTGTGCATGAAACAATAAAAATAAAGGTTTGAGAAAGAAACCTAGGATTTTTATTGATGAAGAAGGGGATGCCTTGGGCATCCCAAGCTTTGACGCTGGTACTTATTGGATATTTATTGGGGTGACACGCGTGGCATACCAAGCTTGAGCTTTAGTCCATCCTTCATCATTACTCATTCTTTCCATTCACCTGAAATTTTTCCTTCATACAAAACTTCACACATTCTTTATTAGCAACATTAGTGCACTCAAGATAATAAGTCCTTAGGTTCCGTTCTAACACCAATAAAATTCCATTAGACACAAGCTACTGTAGCACTTCCGTCAAAAAGCTCAATTCTCCAAAGAACTCAAAAAAGGTACCAACAAGAAGCAAATGCAAATAATGGGCAGAAATCTGTCAAAACAGACCAGCAGGTAAAGACAAATTTGTTCGAAGACCTTTCATTGCTCAAATAAAAAAGTGTTGAACTAAATAAGTTAGATAACAACCTGGGGCAGAAGCACAAAAATTCACGCCTCAAAAAGACGTTCAGAGATTGTACACGAATTTTTTGGTGAAGCACAGAAATCTGTTTCGGATAGCAACTTTCCCAATCATTACTTCTCTCTCATTAGAGGTTAATCTTGGCACAAAAAGCAAATAAAAAGGATAAGGAGCGGTTATTACAGAAGTAATAACTTCCAAGACTCATCTAAAACTTTTGGGTTATCTCACAATAAGTACTTTTCTTTAACGCCTTTAAGTTAGGCATAATAGTTTGAGAAGATGCTCACATAGGAAATATGAATGAAGTCAAAGAGAGCATCAAGAAGCAAATTAAAACACACATTTAAGTCTAACCCACTTAATTGCATCGGAATCTTGTAAAGAAAACAAGTCATGAAAGCACCACAAGCAACAAGCATAGGAAAGCAAAACAAGTGCAACTTCAAAATTTTCAACATAAAGAGGGGGGAAACTTACTATTATTAAGATGCATAAAACCATGTTTCCCTCTCTCATAATAACTTTCAGTAGCATCATGAATAAAATTAACAATAAACTATCACATGAAACATTCTTATCATGAGCCACATGCATAAAAAGAATTAATACTCTCCACATAAACATAGTCATTCTTATTAACAGTAGTGGGAGCAAATTCAACAAAATAGCTATCATTATTATTCTAATCACCATAATCATCAAATAAAGGAGGCATATTGTAAACATAATTTATTTCCTCCTCAATTGGAGGCCATAGTATCATCAAAGGCCAATTTTCTCCCCGTGCTTGGGGGACTAAAAAGATCATTTCATAAAAATTAGCTTCTCGAAGCTTAGACTTTTCCATAGCATTAGCAATAATGTGTCCAAATAATTCATACTAACAACATTGCTA